>SJXQ01008609.1:44738-103810 GCA_006408695.1 Aepyceros melampus | reverse complement strand
GCCTTTAGTTTCCAATTTATCAATGAACAGTTGTGTTAACAAAGAATTTGGTTGACCTTTGTCTTCAGTTCCTAGGAAATAACTTCTAAATTCTTGGAATTTCCTGAGTGATAAAAGTGCCTTTACTATTCACGGTAAGTGTTGATAGTTTATGCTAATGAGGAGATACTTGGGTTTCTATATAAGCTAGCTAAAATGACTTAGGGTAGGAGAGCTGTCCATGCCAGAAAGACCAACTATATGTTTAGATATTTAAGACTTTAAGCCATGTGACCTTCAAGGAGGAAAGAGGAGCTAGAGATTAAGTTACATCACATGGCTAGAGAGTCAATCAATCACATCTATTTAATGAAACTCTTTTAAAATATCTAGACACTGAGGCTCAGGTGAATTTTCCAGGTTAACAATGCTCTGTGCATATTGCTACACATTGATGTGCCAGGAAGATGACACATCCTGACTCAACAGGAAAAGTCACTGGAAGTCTCCACTTGACACCCTCCTGGATCTTGCCACATACATGTTTTCCTTTGACTGATCTTTTAAAGATTTTCTTTGTTTGTTTTGTTTTTTGGTGTGGACCATTTTTAAAGTCTTTATTTAATTTGTTAACAAATATTGCTTCTGTTGTCCATGTTCTGGCTTTTTTGGCCATGAGGCAAGTGGGATTACAGCTCCATGACCAGGGATTGAACCCGCATCCTCTGCATTGGAAGGCAAAGTCTTAACCACTGGACTTCAAGGGAAGTCCCCTGATTGCTATTGATTTCTATTCTTTTTACTATTCTAAAACTGTAGAATATTTAAGACTTTAAGCCATGTGACCTTCAAGGAGGAAAGAGGAGCTAGAGATTAAGTTACATCACATGGCTAGAGAGTCAATCAATCACATCTATTTAATGAAACTCTTTTAAAATATCTAGACACTGAGGCTCAGGTGAATTTTCCAGGTTAACAATGCTCTGTGCATATTGCTACACATTGATGTGCCAGGAAGATGACACATCCTGACTCAACAGGAAAAGTCACTGGAAGTCTCCACTTGACACCCTCCTGGATCTTGCCACATACATGTTTTCCTTTGACTGATCTTTTAAAGATTTTCTTTGTTTGTTTTGTTTTTTGGTGTGGACCATTTTTAAAGTCTTTATTTAATTTGTTAACAAATATTGCTTCTGTTGTCCATGTTCTGGCTTTTTTGGCCATGAGGCAAGTGGGATTACAGCTCCATGACCAGGGATTGAACCCGCATCCTCTGCATTGGAAGGCAAAGTCTTAACCACTGGACTTCAAGGGAAGTCCCCTGATTGCTATTGATTTCTATTCTTTTTACTATTCTAAAACTGTAGTCCTAAGAATAGCACTTTCCTGAGTTTTATGAGTCATTCTAGTGAATTATTGAACTTAATGGGGTAGTGGGAAATCTTGATTTTATAGCCAGTAGATCAGAAATGTGCACGGTTTGAGACCACTCTTCATCCAGGCTGGTGGCTGATGTCTGAAGTAAGGACAGTCTAGGGAGGACTGTGCCTTTAACCTGTGAAGTTTGGTCTAGATCCGCACGGCTTTCCAGAATCCAGTAAGAATGAAACAGAAAGGAAGGGAGCAGGGCAAAGTCTTTAAAAGAATGACATAGCCATCAGTTCAGTTCAGTTCAGTCGCTCAGTCATGTCTGACTCTTTGTGACCCCATGAATCGCAGCACGCCAGGCCTCCCTGTCCATCACCAACTCCCAGACCTACGCCCATGGAGTCAGTGTCGCCATCCAGCCATCTCATCCTTGGTCGTCCCCTTCTCCTCTTGCCCCCAATCCCTCCCAGCATCAGAGTTTTTTCCAATGAGTCAACTCTTCGCATGAGGGGGCCAAAGTACTGGAGCTTCAGCTTCCGCATCATTCCTTCCAAAGAAATCCCAGGGCTGATCTCCTTCAGAATGGACTGGTTGGATCTCCTTGCAGTCATGTCATAAACTGATTAGAAACAAAAGTCCAGGATGGCAGATAAGTTGACTTCCTCTAGAACTTGAGCTCATTGTAACACATCAGCAAGCTAAATGACACATCCACAGGTGCCATGACAGTTTCAAAGCCTACCATAAAGGTCAAAGTGGGTAGTGGCCCAATTCTTGGAAATGCCCACCCCTTCCCAAAATAGTTATAATACTCCTCCCATTCATTAGCCTATGAAATTACCCACCCCTATAAAAACTGACAACTCCATACCCTGGTGTTCTCTTGCTTTTTGAGATGGCCCACACTCTGTGGAGTGTGTTTCTCTCTAAATAAATCCACATCTTACCTATCATTTTGTACATCACTAAATTTTTTATGCAATGAAATATCAAGAACCTGAGCTTCATTAAGTCCTGAAATCAGATGTGATCTCAGTCAAAAGACTGTGAGTTCAAATCCCAATCTGAGATAGACAGTGTTAAGAACTGGCTTAAAGCATAAGCCAGAAATATTTAATAGAATTGACCACTGCAGATTTCCATAATATATCAGGCTTATACAAGTAACTCTTCAAATACATTTTGATAAATTTTTCAACACCATAAATCATAATAGTGTTGCCAAAATTACCTTTCTAGTGAGTCTTAAACCAAACTAATCATGTATGGAATCATATATTTCAGTGTATAAAGCTGAATTTCTTGGTGTAAAACAAAACATTCAGTTTCTTTTTTTTTTTCACTAAAAATAAAGCTTTTTTTTTTTACCAAGATAGTCTACATCACACTAAATAGACTGATTATATTCATTAGTTTTATGTCAGCACTAGAAAGGTAATTTTCAAACAAAACTTTTTTCCTCACTGAGTCCAAACTTTAATCTTATATCTGTGTTCTTCAAACTGAGCTTATAGTGACATCAACATGGTTGGGAAAAACTTAATATGTAATATGCAGATAATAGTGTTGACTTTTCAGTAACACGACAGTTCTACAGCTACGTCCAGTGAGACTGAAACTTGTTTTCAGAACAAAAGAAAGCCATTTTCTTTGCCAACTGTATTAGATTTCCTATATCAAGTTTAAAGAAAACACATGCCATTAAGTAGAGGAAGGCTAGAGTTAAATAAGGAACCTAGGAAATAAGGAATTAATTGAACTCACTCCCAACATTTAGAGGGTGGGTCGATTTGTTTAATGTTTCTGAAGGAAGATGAGACTATCCAATATGATTTTTTTAACAAAGTAAAGGACTATTAACCATTAGTGCTTATGAGAAAGAGCAGTTTTAGATCCAGTGCTTCATTCATCTTTTCAATAAATTTTTACGGTTATTCCCCACTTTTCAAAAGTTCATTTCATGCCACTTCTCTTTTCACTAACATTTGTTTTCACTAACAGAAAGAAATTCTTATAGGATTTTTACTTTTATGGGGAAAAAAAGCAAAAATAGGATGTTGGTGTTTGTTTTGCAGTGAGTCCTTCCAGAAGCAGTGAGCACCCCAAACAGTGAGAATAGAAGCTCTTTTCCCACGAACTACACTCAGCATCTCAGCATCAAGCCACTACAGCTTTGAAATGGATCTGTGGGTATCTGTGCTTGATCTCAATTTATTTTGTGCATCTGTTAGCAGATGTGTCTTAAGGTAATCCCTTCTTCACTTTTTCCATTTTGACTTATGAAAGATTGCATAGGAATGCTCTAGACATCAGTTTGCTGACAAAGATCTGTATAGTCAATGCTATGGTTTTTCTAATAGTCATGTATGGATATGAGAGTTGGACAATAAAGAAGGCTAAGCACTGAAGAATTTATGCTTTTGAATTGAGATGCTGGAGAAGACTCTTAAGAATCCCTTGCACAGCAGGGAGATCAAACCAGGCAATCCTAAAGGAAATCAACCCTGAGTATTCACTGGAAGAAGCTAAACTCCAATTCTTTGGCCACCTGATATGAATAGCTAACTCACTGGAAAAGATTCTGATACTGGGAAAGACTGGGGGCAGGAAGAGAAGGGGGCAACAGAGGATGAGATGGTTGGATGGTATCACCAACTCAATGGGCATGAGTTGACTCCAGGAGATAGTGAAGGAGAGGGAAGTTTGGCATGCTGCAGTCCATGGGATCACAAAGAGTCAGACACAATTTAGTGACTGAACAACAACAGCAACTTTTGGATAGAGGATGAAACCTGTATTGATTACTTGTTGTGTTAGACACCAGCACTATGTTAGGCAACAAAAAAAAAAAAAAAAAAACAGAGATGAGAAAAACTCACTTCCTGTCCTAAGGAATTCTTGTCTAATGGGAGAAACAACCAAGGAAGCAATGTGATAAATTCTATAAAAGTGATATACAGTGTTCTGTGAGAGAAGAGACAAAGGAGCACTTACCTCAACCAGGAAGTATCAGAAAATTTCATGGAGGAGATGGACACCTTAGATCAAGCCTTCAAGCTGTTGTTTGAAAACAAGTCAAGACAAAGACAGACAGTTGTAGGTGTGGAATAAAGACATGGAGATAGAATGACCACTCATCCTGTTTTTCCCAGAGTTGAGGAGGTTCCTGAGACATAGGACTTATAATGCTAGAAGGAAAGTCCCAGGCAAACCAGGATAATTTTGTCAAATTTCAAGGAAATTGTATGTGTTTAGTGAGTCAAGACCAGCATTTTTAAAAAGAATGCATTCACATAGTAAGATTCATTATATTTTTATAACATTTTTGTTTCAGAAATGAGGTGTGAGTGGGTGGATGTGCATGTGTATAAGTAAAATCCTAGAAGACAACTTTTTTCATGTCTTTTTTTCAACACTTCTTAAGTACTTTTGTGCAACTACCTATTCAGAGAATAAACAGGGCCCTTGTTTTCCCAAGTGAGCACATCTTGTAAGACAGGCTTTACGTGGAAAACTAGCCCTGATTTCATAATGAGTCCCACACTTGATTTAATATTCTGCTATCGCCATCATGAAATCCTTAATAGTTTTGCCTTTGAACTTGCGTTTTGTAAATCACATCCAAAGGTTCAATGGTGTATGGGCATGGACAGAGGAAATATGCATGGCACCAGCATACATACCAAAAGCTAAGGCTCAGAACAATGAGCACTGTACTTGGTTGTCTGAAACCTACTTGCTACCTTAGGGCAGTCTAGGGCTTTGTGAACCCTAAGGAATGACTGGGGCCAAGATTCAGACCCATATATGCAACTACAGTGATGGCAGCATCAGTAGAATTAGCTGCTGTGGTAGCAGTGGCTGTGGCCTGGGGTAAAGGAGGGATTCCTCATGTGGGCAATGTTGAGAACTGCAGTGGAGGGTCAGTTTGCCTGTCCATCCTGGCTTCCCACCCCAGCATCTGCACAAATATTAACTCTCTGAGCAGGAACTTCCACATCTCAGGAACAGGCAGTAAATGTTTTCCAATAACTTTTACAAAGTAAAAGCATATACATGGACATTGCAATAAAACAGATCAAAGAATTCTTAGAATTCTTTTAAGAATTTAGAATTTCTGGATTTGAAAATTGCTACAACATTATAAAGCAAATATCTATGGGCATAGAAATTAAATAACACTATTTTCCTTTTTTTAAAATTTAATTTATGTATTTTTGACTGTGCTGGGTCTTTGTTGCTGTGCAAGCTTTCTCTGGTCCTGACGAATAGGAGCTACTCTCCAATTGTGGTGTGTGGACTTCTTACTGCGTGTCTTTTCTTGTTGTGGAACATGGGCTCTAGGGCACACAAGCTTCAGTAGTTGTGGCTACTGGGCTCTAGAGCACAGACTCAGTAGTTGTGGTACACGGGCTTAGTTAATCTGAGGTATGTGAGACCTTCCTGGATCAGGGATGGAACCCATGTCTCCTGCATTGGCAGGTGGATTCTTTACCACTGAGCCACCTTAAGAACATTCATTTCATTTTTGTTAGAGTTTCACATGAAGCAATTACTAGAGAATAAAATTTTTAAATTAATTTTCCTTATAATTGAAGATAAAGTAATAGAATGTATAAGCAGGTATTTTGAGTTATGAACATACTTTCAGTTTCTTCTACAAGTTTAACTTGCCTGGAAAATCCTATGGACAGAGGAGCCTGGCTGGCTACTGTCCATGGAGTCTAAAGAGTTGGACAAAACTTAGTAACTAAACCATCACCACTACAACCTTAACAAGTTACAGAAGATGTCTGAGGACATATTAAAATGCCATTTAAATTAAATTAAATTCACATTTAAAATTAAATTCAGACTTACATGAAACTGATTTGTATGAAGAGTTAAGTCTTTTTAGAAACATTGTTCTGAAAAAACATCAGCTTTAAATGTACTAATTTTTTTTAATTTATTTATTTTAAATGGAGGTTAATTACTTTACAATATTATATTGGTTTTGCCATACATCAACATGAATTCGCCACTAATTTCTCAGAAATAGTCTCAATGTTGTCATGGTCTCTAAAATACTCTTAACAGGTGCATCACCAGAAAGATCTTTATCGAACAAAAATTATCAATAATTATTTACAATCTTGCATTTACCAAGAGCAACTGATGTTACTTTCAGTTCAAGCAATTGAAAATGAAATGGCTAAGAAACAGAGAACCAATTAGTCATCACCATAGGGGAGACGAGTGGGAGGAAGAGCAAAATATGTGAAAGGGATTTGTACTAGGTATAAAATAAATAAGTTACAAACTGGTAATATACAATGCAGGGAACACAGTTATATTTTATAACAACAAAGGTATTAGGCATATTATATAAAAATAACAAATTAATTACTATGTTATCACCTGAAACTAATAAGTTCATTGTACTTCAATTTTTTAAAAAAGGAAAAGAAAATAAAGTGGCTAAAAGTACACACTTTTTAAATTTTATTTTTAATTAGAGGATAGTTACTTTATGATATTGTAATGGTTTCTGCCATACACAGCATGAATCGACCATAGGTATACATATGTCCCCACCCTCTTGAACCCCTCCCCCAAATCCCTCCCCATCTCACCCTTTTAGGTTGTCACAGAGCACCGGGCTTATGTTCCCTGCATTATATAGCAAACTCCCACAGATAGTACTGATGACCTTACTCGCAGGGAAGCAAAGGAGACGCAGACATAGAGAACAGACATTTGGACACAGTGGGGGAAGGAGAGGGTAGGATGATTTGAGAGACTAGCATGAAACATATACATTACCATATGTAAAAAGTACACATTTTTATGGCTTAATAAGTGAATTTACAGAACATTGAGCCAGAAAAAGCCTTTGATGGGTCAAGATATCACATTACTAAAGTATTATCATTTATTTGAAAAAGGCTTCCTCAGTGATCAAAGCAAAGAAATAGAGGAAAACAATAGAATGGGAAAGACTAGAGATCTCTTCAAGAAAATTAGAGCTACGAAGGGAACATTTCATGCAAAGATGGGCTCAATAAAGGACAGAAAAGGTATGGGCCTAACAGAAGCAGAAGATATTAAGAAGAGGTGGCAAGAATACACATAAGAACTGTACAAAAAAGATCTTCATGATCATGATGGTGTGATCACTCACCTATAGCTGAACATCCTGGACTGTAAAGTCAAGTGGGCCTTAGGAACCATCACTATGAACAAAGCTAGTGGAGGTGATGGAATTCCAGTTGAGCTATTTCAAATCCTTAAAGCTGATGCTATTAAATGGCTGCACTCAATATGCCAGCATATTTGGAAAACTCAGCAGTGGCCACAGGACTGGACAAGGTCATTTTCATTCCAATCCCAATGAAAGATGATGCTGAAGAATATTCAAACTACCGTACAATTGCATTCATTTCACATGTTAGCAAGGTTATACTCAAAATCCTTCAAACTTGGTTTCAGCAGGACATGAACTGAGAACTTTCAGATGTACAAGCTGGGTTTAGAAAGGGCAGAGGAACCAGAGATTGAATTGCCAAAATTTGTTGGATAATGGAGAAAGCAAAGGAATTTCAGAAAAACATCTACTTCTGCTTCATTGACTATGCTAAATGTTTCATTGACTAGACTTTGACTGTGTCGATCACAACAAACTGGAAAATTCTTAAAGAGATGGGAATTTCAGACCATCTTACCTGCCTCCTGAGAAACGTGTATGCAGGTCAGGAAGCAACAGTCAGAACACTGTGTGGAACAACTGACTGGTTCAAAATTGGGCAAGGAGTATGATAAGGCTGTATATTGTCACTCTGCTTATTTAACTTCTATGCAGAGTACATCATGTGAAATGCCAAGCTGGATGAACTACAAGCTGGGATCAAGGTTGCTGAGAGAAATATCAACAACCTCAGATATGCAGATGATACCACTCTAACGGCAGAAAATGAAGAGGAACTAAAACGCCTCTTGATGAAGGCAAAAGAGGAGAGTGAAAAAGCTGTCTTGAAAGTCAACATTCAAAAAGCTAAGATCGTGTTATCTGGCCCCTTTACTTCATGGAAAATAGAAGAGGAAAATGTGTAAGTGGTGGCAAATTTTATTTTCTTGGGCTCCAAAATCACTATGGATGGTGACTACAGCCATGAACTTAAAAGGCACTTCTCCTTGGAAGAAAAATTATGACAAACCTAGACAGTGTATTAAAGAGCAAAAACATCATTTTGCCGACAAAGGTCTATATAGTCAAAGTTATGGTTTTTCCAGTAGTCATGTATGGATGTGACAATTGAACCATAAAGAAGGCTGGGTGCAGACAAATTGATGCTGTTAAATTATGATGGTGGAGAAAACTCTTGAAAGTCCCTTGGATGCAAGGAGATCAAATCAGTCAATCCTGAATATTCATTGGAAGGACTGATGCCGAAGCTAATGCTCCAATACTTTTACCACCTGATGTGAAAAGCCGACTCACTGGAAAAGCCCCTGATGCTGGGAAAGACTGAGGGCGGGAGGAGAAAGGGGTGACAGAGGATGAGATGGTTGGAGGGCATCACTAAGTCAATGGACATGAGTTTGAGCAAACTGTAGGAGATAGTGAAGGTCAGAAGAGCCTGTTGTGCTGCTGTCCATGGGGTTGCCAAGAGTCAGACAAGACTGACCAACTGAACAACAACAACAAGTAAAATAGAGAGAATCTAAGATATTCTTCACCCTTATGGCAGAAAGTGAAGAGGAACTAAAAAGCCTCTTGATGAAAGTGAAAGAGGAGAGTGAAAAGGTTGGCTTAAAGCTCAACATTCCAAACGAAGATCATGGCATCTGGTCCCATCACTTCATGGAAAATAGATGGGGAAACAGTGGAAACAGTGTCAGACTTTATTTTTTTGGGCTCCAAAATCACTGCAGATGGTAATTGCAGCCATGAAATTAAAAGACGCATACTCCTTGGAAGAAAAGTTATGACCAATACTTTGCTGACTAAGGTCCATCTAGTCAAGGCTATGGTTTTTCCTGTGGTCATGTATGCATGTGAGAGTTGGACTGTGAAGAAAGCTGAGCACCGAAGAATTGATGCTTTTGAAGTGTGGTGTTGGAGAAGACTCTTGAGAGTCCCTTGGACTGCAAGGAGATCCAATCAGTCCATTCTGAAGAAGATCAACCCTGGGATTTCTTTGGAAGGAATGATGCTAAAGCTGAAATTCCAGTACTTTGGCCACCTCATGCGAAGAGTTGACTCATTGGAAAAGACTCTGATGCTGGGAGGGATTGTGGGCAGGAGGAGAAGGCGACGACAGAGGATGAGATGGCTGGACGGCATCACCGACTTGATGGATGTAAGTTTGAGTGAACTCCAGGAGTTTGGTGATGGATAGGGAGGCCTGGTGTGCTGTATTCATGGGGTCGCAAAGAGTTTGACATGACTGAAAGACTGAACTGAACTGAAGACATTCTACATGGGTTTCTGAGTTGTTGGGTTTTTTTTTTTTTTTTTGTCATCTCAGTTCTCCAACCAGGGGTCAAACCTAAGTCATGGCAGTGAAAGCCTGAATTCTAACCACTAGGTCACAAGGGAACTCCTTTGTATTTTTAGTAGGCATTAAGCAAATAAAACTATGATATTGTAGTAATTATTATCTTTGCTCAGGATATTTTTCCTAGCTCCATTTTTTAAATAAAAATGAATGAACATGTGACCCAGGCTGAGACCATAATAGAAACCCAGTTGTATGACCTCGGTGATTAGCAATGGGAAGAGTATGCCATCCTTGCATGCAATCAGAGTCCTTTTTCAGGATTTTCAGGATTTTTCAGAAGTGTGTATGCTAACTCTAGTAAGGATATGAACGAACTATAAAGATATGATTCTAGGATACAATTATAAGGATATGACTCTAGGGGTAACATAGGTTATTTTTTCCACCAAGTGGAGAAGCCTGAGAAGAAGAAGCTAATACAATGGTCCTCCCTCCATTATTTGTGGTTATGCCTTCTGCAGTTTCAGTTACCCAAGGTCAAGCATGGTCCAAAAATATTAAATAGAAAATTTCAGAAATAAACCATTCATAAGTTTTAAATTGTGCACAATTCTGAGTAGCATGTTCAAATCTTACACTATCCTGTTCCATTCCACTTGGGACATGAATCATCCCCTTGTCCAGCATATCATGCCCATATCATGCCCAGCTACACCCAGTAGCTGTTTTGGTTATCAGATCAACTGTCCAGGTATCTCAGTGCTTATGTTCAAGTGATCCTTATTTTACTTAACAGTGGCCCCAATATATGAGTAGTGATGCTGGCATTTGGGATATTCTCTGTGCTTAGTTTATAAATTAAACTTAATCAGATATGCATGTGTAGGGAAAAAAAAAACAGTGTATGCAGGGTTTGGTACTTTTTGTGGTGGAGGCATCACTGGGGAGTCTTAGAACCCTCATGGATAAAGGGGGACTACTCTACTCTCCAGTTGGAGAGAGAAGCAGAAGAAAGAAAAACTGATAGAAAAAGAAATTTACGGCACAGAGACCTTACTTGACATACCTGAGATTCCTAGAGTTACCCTGCCCTTGCAGTTTATTTTTCCTTTCTTCTTTCTTGATTCAGAGTGCTATGCTACCCTATGCACTTTCAATACATTCGTTTTTCCTCCTTAGGTTAGTTGGAGTTGAATTTCTATCTCTCGCAACCAAAATAAATCAGACTGTTAGACAGATGGCAGCAACTTTATATGATCAAATTCAGAAAAATAAACAACCCAATCAAAAAATGGGCCAAAGAACTAAATAGACATTTCTCCAAAGAAGACATACGGATAGCTAACAAACATATAAAAAGATGCTCAACATCACTTATTATCAGAGAAATGCAAATCAAGACCACAATGAGGTACCATTTCATGCCAGTCAGAATTGCTTGTTTCCAAAAGTCTACAAGCAATAAATGCTGGAGAGAGTGTGGAGAAAAGGGAACCCTCTTACACTGTTGGTGGGAATGCAAATTAGTGCAGCCACTATGGAGAACAGTGTGGAGATTCCTTAAAAAATTGCAAATAGAACTGCCTTATGACCCAGCAATCCCACTGCTGGGCATACACACCGAGGAAACCAGAATTGAAAGAGACACATGTACCCCAATGTTCATTGCAGCACTGTTTATAATAGCCAGGACATGGAAACAACCTAGATGTCCATCAGCAGACGAATGGATAAGAAAGCTGTGGTACATATACACAATGGAGTATTACTCAGCCATTAAAAAGAATACATTTGAATCAGTTCTAAGGAGGTGGATGAAACTGGAGCCAATTATACAGAGTGAAGTAAGCCAGAAAGAAAAACACCAATACAGTATACTAACACATGTATATGGAATTTAGAAACATGGTAATGATAACCCTGTATGCAAGATAGCAAAAGAGACACAGATGAATAGAATGGACTTTTGGACTCTGAGGGAGAGGGAGAGGGTGGGAGGATTTGGGAGAATGGCACTGAAACATGTATACTATCATGTAAGAAATGAATCACCAGTCTATATTCGATACAGGATACAGGATACTTGGGACTGGTGCATGGGTATGATCCAGAGAGTGATATGGGGTGGGAGGTGGGGGGGCGGGGTTCAGGATTGGGAACTCATGTACACCTGAGACGGAAATGAGATGGATGAAACTGGAGCTGATTATACAGAGTGAAGTAAGCCAGAAAGAAAAACATCAATACAGTATACTAACATATATGTATGGAATTTAGAAAGATGGTAATGATAACCTTGTATGCAAGACAGCAAAAGAGACACAGATTTATAGAATGGACTTTTGGACTCTGAGGGAGAGGGAGAGGGTGGGATGGCTTGGTAGAATGGCATTGAAACATGTATACTATCATGTAAGAATTGAATCGCCAGTCTATGTTCGATACAGGATACAGGATGCTTGGGGTTGGTGCACGGGATGATCCAGAGAGATGATATGGGGTGGGAGGTGGGAGGGGGTTCAGGATTGGGAACCTGTGTACATGTACACCCGTGGTGGATTCATGTCAATGTATGGCAAAACCAATACAGTAATGTAAAGCAAAATAAAGTAAAAATAAAAAAAAAAAAAACAAGATGAGAAAAATAATAATTCTTGAAGCTGGATAATAAATTCATGAGAATTTATTATTAAAAAAATGTTAGGACTAGGAAGAAATAGTGTGATTGGAGGAGTGAGTCAAATGTTGGAAGCATCTTTTTTTTTTTTTTTTTTGAAAAATAAAAATAAAAAACGCATTTATTCGAACAGCCAAGAAAAAAAGAATTGCCATTTATTAAGATTCAACAAAGCATTGTACTTTTGAAAGCAACTTTCGGTGCATTTTCTTCAACAATCACATTCTATGAGGAAAAACATTAAAAGCCATAGCATCTTAAAATAATGTTAACCAAATATTGTGACCAGTGTGGGAGAAGAGGGAGACAAATTAGTTATATCAAGCTTTCAACTATGATGTATTTGACTGAATTGCATTCCTATTTGGGCTTCTTAAGTTGAGATACTTATAAAAAAAAGATGGATATATTCCATAGACAATTAAAAATTTTTAATGTTTGTGACTTGAACCTCATAAATATGAACTAGTGTGTATAACACATGAACTCTCTAAAAGGAACCAAAGCTTTACTTGGGAATAGGTGGTTACAGAGAGTCAGTGAAGCCGACTGATCTGCTCTGATGAAGGATCATCAGAGGAGGGGAGAGGAGAGTTGAGTTGTGGGTGGTAAAATGAAGGCTGACTCACAGAATGTGAAAATGCATAACACACAATGTTCCATATACTGAAGGTAGTATCCACATGTTAGGTCTGTTTATTTCTCTTCCTTGGTTCTTGTCTCATCACAAGTGATGAAAATTTGGAACAATGATGTAGAACAACAGACAGGTCACAGCTCAGTTCAGCTTAAGCAGACAGATCGTTTATTAGTCAGACACTCCCAAAGGAATCCCCTTCATCCTTCCCGTGGAGTCTTCCTGGCTTCCCCCTTTTGTACTTCCAGTCTCCTCCTTATGGTTATGCCTGGTGCAAAGCAAGGTGTGTACCCATCACCAACCAATGAAAGGGAATGCAAGTGGGCATATACTCAAGACCAACTGACAATTATGTTATATAACAGCAGGCTGTGTAGTTTATGTCTTTCCATATGTCTTCCCATAATTCAGTCTGTTATAATTAGATGCAGAATATTCATGACCTCTTAAAGGGCCCTTAACTGCTCAAGGTTACTTGGAGAAACCCCTGTGGTTATTTTGTATTCACTCTGTGCCTAGAACACATGTTCAGGATTGAAAAGTCTCTGTGGTTATTTTGTTGCATCTTTGAGCTCTGCTGTGTGTGTCTAGCCTGGAGTTTAGAGATCAGCTTGCATCCCTTTCTGCCAGCCTCACCTCATTGCTCAAGTCTTAATTTCTGACCTAACACTCATAATAAAGAAACATTTAGTTATTAGATAACAAAGGACTGATTGACATACTTGATAACAAATGGCCAGATTGCTATAGTTGGTATTAGGAGTTGAACTGAATCTCCACAAGATAAGCCTCAGAACCTCAGAACAGGAGTTTATTTTGAGATGGATCTTTTCTGAGGTAGTCAAGCTAGAAATAGATAATCAAAATGAGCCCTAATCTAGTATTACTTATGTCCCTGTAAGAAAAAGGATTTGGACACAGAGACAGAATAGAAGAAATGTGAAAGAGGTACAAAGATAGCGAACTGAAAAGCAATATCCTTCCCTGAAGCACCTCCTTCCTCTCACAGCGTAACAAGAAATTAACCTTGCCTACTCCTCAGTGTTGCTTCTATCCTCCATAACTGTTAGACAACTTAATTTAATTATTAAATCCACGCAGTTTGTGGTACTTTGCTATGGTCTCAGCATAGGAAATTAATATACTTAGGCAATGACACCCCACTCCAGTACTCTTGCCTGGAAAATCCCATGGATGGAAGAGCCTGGTGGGCTGCAGTCCATGGGGTCGCTAAGAGTCAGACACGACTGAGCGACTTCACTTTCACTTTTCACTTTCACGCATTGGAGAAGGAAATGGAAACCCACTCCAATGTTCTTGCCTGGAAAATCCCAGGGACTGGGGAGCCTGGTGGGCTGCCATTTCTGGGGTTGCACAGAGTCAGACACAACTGAAGTGACTTAGCAGCAGCAGCAGCAGTCTCAAAAGATCTCAAGGTAAACAAACCTAAATTAATGTTGAGCTCTTTATACTTTGAAACAATTGAATTAACCTCTTACATTTATATAATTAGTAATTAATTTCACGAAGATATTTAAATAATATGAACATATTTTCACTTTCATGTTATATGAATATTTTATTGGTTAAAATAAAACAGGCTACTGTAATAATATTTGAGTAATACAAGTGACATATCTGAGCTTAGTATTTATATAGATGTCTAATTATTATTTGTAATAACATAATAGGTTAAATACTACTGTTTATTTGAGCTACAAATGAGAAAATCGATACATAGAGAATTTGAATAGTTTGCCTATTCTTACATTGTTAGAACGTGTCATATTTATCTCAGACCAACACAATTCTAGAACTTAGATTTGAGAATCAGAGTTCTTACACATTTCACTGTCAATTATTCATTAAAAGTTATGCACACATTATCCAATCATTTCACATATCTAGATGTATACTATAACAATAAGACACAAATTTAATGTTTTGCCTGTATAATTAGTGGTCAATTCAGTGAGAAAGATCATCAGATATGTGCTTGGCAAAATATACAGATGGAAGATAACTATATGACACCATGACAGTTAAGAAACCATGTTGACATATTTCAAAAGTTTAACTGTTTAATATTTAACTAAACAGTTTATAAAATTGTGAAAATAATCATTAGTGCTTCAAGAAACTATGAAATTGTAACCATATTTGCTATATGCAGTTCAGCTGCCCTCAGGTTATTTTTAGACCATCACAAAATATATTATGTTTAAATGAGCTAATCCTTTATTATCAAGCAGTTATATTTGGTTCATAATACAGACTTGAAGATTAAAAGAAATTTTTGAATTTTACCAATCCAGATTATGACAAAGTATTATTAAAAAAAGAAATGAATGTTTATTTATCTTCTACACTCTAAAAACATGTTCAATCCCATACAGTTTATTTTTTAAGAATAAGAAATAAGCACAGAATATTGTTTATACAGTCACAACTTGAGTTCATAATACAGAGACAAAAGAACACTGTTAAAGACTTACTCTATACTAGGCCCTTTGCTATGTTTGATATCTATAGAACATTTAAATATTATATCTAATTTATAAGGATTAATATTACTTTCCTAAGTTCACAAACCAGAAAACAGCAGCCAAGATAAGGTAATTGCCAAGGTTTGATTTTAAGTAGAAGAAAAGATCTTGGGGCCAAAAGATTCATGTTCTGAATTCATACACTAATTTGGATTTATGATGTTCTGTCATAGACCCCCATGCTCCCATGATTTATCTTTTTATTTCTTGTTCATTTCCATTCATTTTAGTATGTTTTTACATAATATTTCTTACCTGAAAGTCTTTTTGCTTTCCACAATGAAAGATATAAAATCTAATGTAATACATTTCTGATCTTCAAACACTTCATTGTATCTGTGGTGGGCTAAAATATGTGTATGGAATGTTGCAACATATAGAAAAAATGTATTCAGAAAACCAAGGATGAAACCTTTGGGAGTTTTCCAGAAAACTGTGAAATCAATCTAGCAAAATAATGAGGACATAAGCTGATAATGTGAATGCTACACATAGGTAATCAAAGACAAGCAAAGATACATGTTGGCTCTGGCAATAATAGAGGCATTTGTAACTTAGGGGGAAAAAATGATGGTGGTGGTTTAGTTGCTAAGTCTTCTCCAACTCTTGCAACTCCATGGACTGGGGCCCACCAGGCACCTCTTTCCATAGAATTTTCCAGGCAAGAATACTGGAGTGGGTAGCTATTCCCTTCTCCAGGGAATCTTCTCAATCCAGGGATCAAACCCAGGTCTCCTGGATTGCAGCAGATTCTTTACTGCTGAGGCACCAGAGAAACCCACCCCTCCTCCAACACTCAAATAGTAGTTTCCAATGAACATTGAGGAAAGAAGCGAAACTGAAGTTAATGAAGTCATTGAGATGAGTGACTGAAAACAATGGATGTATATGCTATCAAAATCTTCCATAGTGAAAAAGGAGAGAAATGAAGGTAATTTAAGTGGGATATGGACCTAATTTTTGAGGAAAGTACTTTAGGGTGGGACAGTTACAAGCACACGTTCCCTTTACTCTTTCCCAGAAATTGCTACTGGATTAAGAAAATAGCAAGTTTATCTGTTTTTTGTTTGTTTGTTTAAATTTATTTATTTTAGTTGGAGGCTAATTACTTTATAATATTGTGGTGGTTTTTGCCACACATCAACATAAATCAGCCATGGGTATGCCTGTTCCACCAATTGTGTGCAAAAATGGAGGCTGTTGACTTTCTCCTGTGAGACCTGATTATTTTTTTAAAAAAATGAAATAAAATAATAAAGGAAAGAAAGATGCATGAATCCAGTCGCTCCATAAGACATAGAATACATCTAGAGGTCAGCAAAGAGAGAAATTTTATTCATCTGGAAGGTGGGGCAAGGGAGAGAAGTACAGAATGTATACTGAAAATTTACACAGTATTAGTTCCTGAAGAGGGTAGATATGCATGCTTAAGCTGAGGAAAGCAGCAGGGGCAAAAGCAGACAGGGCATGATAGGAATGGACAACAGTTCAACATGATTACACAAAAACTTGCACACAGGGTGTAGTGAGTAGAAGAGAAAAGGCAGATGGAAGATACACTAATGGAAGGAACTGAATTTCTGGCTGAGGACTCTGAACTCACTCTGAACTCTGTTCTGGGAGTATGAAAGAACCAACAACAGCATGATCAAAGGAGCAGTAATGTTATCAAACTCACGTTTGGTGCCTTGTTCCTCAAAAGCTAAAAAATGAGAGAAAGTTTTTGGTAAAAAAGAAAGTTGCATGAATCAGAAAAACTGGCAGTGTAGGGAGTAGCTGGACTCTTGTCCTGAGACCAACTCATAAGAGTCTATTTAGCCATGACAGTTTTCAAAGGAGAAGAGGGAAAGCAATCTCAATTAGACATTAAGGTAAGACATCAGACTCTTCATCATCCGTCAACCCCACCCCCCGCCCCGCCCCCTCCGTGGACAGACCTGCTGAGTTCTCCTGATCTTCCTTGGGTGTTATCGTGCCTGCATGGTCCACTTGCAGATTTGCCAAGAAGGAAGTTAGGGGCAAAGTGTTAGTTATTCTTTAGCTAAATTGTTCACTGCCACTCCTTTTAATACAGGAAAAAAATCAACAGTATAGACAAGACATTGTAGATATTAAGTAAAAAAAAAAATCAAGAGTTAGGTGAAATGTTACGTAGTGCTTCCATTTACTATTATTAAAATGTATTGGGAACAGAAATATTCAAGCAGGAGAGGGGCAAATGAGCTGCTTACAGTAAGATGGAGCTATCCTATCCTCTTGAATTTTCCTGGGCATATTGCAGTTATTCTAGCTGATTCTCTTGTTTTTAGAAAGTGGGGTTTGCTTTATTCCATTTTTTTGTAGGTCAATTATATTTTATTTTTAAATATAAATTTATTTATTTTAATTGGAGGTTAATTACTTTACAATATTATATTGGTTTTGCCATACATCAACATGAATCTGCCATAGGATACACATGTTCCCCATCCTAAACCCCCCACCCTCTTCCCTCCCCATACCATCCCTCTGGGTCATCTCAGTGCACCAGCCCCAAGCATCCAGTATCATGCATCGAACCTGGACTGGCGATTTGTTTCATATATGATATTATACATATTTAAATGCCATTCTCCCAAATCATCCCACCCTTTACCTCTCCCACAGAGTCTAAAAGACTGTTCTATACATCTATGTCTCCTTTACTATCTCGCATACCAGGTTATTGTTACCGTCTTTCTAATTTATTCCATTTTAAGTACTCTGTTCAGAATCACACAGAAAGTGATGAAGTCTTGTCCTGGCTGGCTTAAAACACAGTGATTGTTCATTTATACACTCCTTTCAGGTTGTAAAATTGCTAGGACTATGAATGCTTCTTCCATTGAAAGATAATTCAAATATTAAGTAATTTTTTTAAATTAGATAAATAAGAATGTTGAGAAGTAGATGTAGATCATAATTTGATATTATTCACAGGCACTATGAGATGCAAATAGCCTCTTATTGAATATCATAATTATATCAGGAAGACCCTGTATGAGTTTGAATGCAACCTCAGCAACAGAGTCATGCCAGAGTCTGAGCATGCCTGGTCCCCAGAGACTTTTCAGTTCTTGGGTCTACCTTTAGTGTTTGTCAACTTGAGCTTCTCTCGCAACTCTTGGCAACTACTTATTTACTACTGTCTCTGTTTATCAGCTGAAAGATCAAATAAAATATCCTAGACTAACTTTTCTAATATTTGGTTCTAATACTCCCAGAATCCTAACAATTCAGTGAGGGCAAAAACCATGTATGCTTTACCTTGGGAACGCAGGGTAAAGATTTGAATATCTTGACCAGATCTCTTCCTGGTTACATCAACCAACAGTCTTTTTTATTCTTCCAGAATGCTTTCTTTATTTATTTGTATCCCTTCCACTGTTTAGAGTGCTGGGTGCTGTAGTTTTTATCTTAAGTGCGAATTGACTTTTAGAAATAGTATTCAAGTTTCACAACACTCATGGAGATAATTAAAGATACTCATCTACAATAATGTCACGGAAACATTGAAAAATTTAAAAGCAGAAAATTTGCATTTAAATTACAAATGTTAGACGGAAAGTAAAACCCTTATATATTCCCAGAAGTTTGAAGAATTTGATCCAAATTCTGATTTTCCCCATCTATGACCTTTAGATTAGAGGAGTCATTGGTTTGTTAAAAAAAAAAAAAAAAAAAAACTGACCTAGTACACTGATTATAAGCCAGGTAAAAGATATTAGGCTTAAAACTGCATTCCAGACTGTGGAACACGCTAAAATCAAGAGAATGTTATGACAAAATATTTTATAGGACAGATCTTGTTATATTTTTTAAATGTGACATTAATGAAGTCTCACTCCTAGTACTAACTGCTAGAGCAGGAATAAGCTCACAGTTATGTGGATGCTCTGGTAAAAGCTGTGCTTTCCTCTTCTGTTGGAGAGGAGATGGATTCTAAGGGCAGCCTTTGCAACAATAATGCTCCTAACATCTGAGCAAACTTCAATATCAGAATTTATATTTTTGTATCTTAAATTAACAGTAAGCTCACTGCAATAGTCATAACTGAGTCTGCTTTGCAGTGAGGAAGAACTCTTGACCACAACACATTGTGAGACTACAGTCTTTTGAGTGATTCTATGGAAGAAGATCAGGCTTCCCAGGTAGCTCATCTGGTAAAGAACGTGTCAGCAATACAGGAGACCCCAGTTCATTTCCTGGGTTGGGAAGATCCCCTGAAGAAGGGATACACCACCCACTCTAGCACTCTTGGGCTTTCCTGGTGGCTCAGATGGTAAAGAATCCACCTTCAATGTAGGATATCCACGTTCAATCCCTGGGTTTGGAAGATCCCCTGGAGGAGGGCATAGCAACTTACTCTGGTATTCTTGCCTGGAGAATCCCCATGGACAGAAGAGCCTGGTGTGCTATAGCCAGTAGGGTCAAAAAGAATTGGACATGACTGAGTCACTAAGCACAGAACATGGAAGTGACCAGCACAGAGTAGTGTTACCATTTCCCCTGCTTCTGGGAGACTCTGTTAGTCATTTGAGCTGAATCCTGGGTTAACCACAAAATATTTATTGATCTTTACCAATGATGAATCAGAGGTTAGAAATATAAATGTTTTTCTTGTATGAATTTTTAGTTTAAAAACAGAGTTATGTCTCATGGTACATAGTCTTTTGTTATTAAAGACTTCCTATATCTGAGTCATTTATATTTGAGTAATATCAGCTGCATCTTTCACAAGCAGTCTATATTAATAAATCTATGTTTTGTTTGTCAAAAAATATATCAGTATGTGGCTTTCAGCAATATATACATTTCATAAATTAGTTATGCAATATCAGCCTCATATTAAATGCTAGGAATAGCACATCTACTGGCACATATTATACAAATATTTAAAAGTATTATTATATTGTGAAATAGATTTTTCAATAAAATCTCCAAAAGAAAACATAATTAGAGGCCAAGTTCAACAACAACAGCAAAATATTTTCTTGTTTATTTATTATTTGGATTCTGCACCCAATTCCATGTGCATGTGGGTTTTGCCCACACAACATCGACCTATTTCCTGGCACCTGCTGTGTATCTTACAATAGTTCACCAAGAAAAGGAGAAGACTACAAATAAGAGAGTTTATGTTATCAAACACAAGTTCATGTGTCCAACACAGAGTGAAGCCAAAACAACTGATGGCAGAGTTTGGAGCAAAAAAAGGTTTATCACAGAACCAAGCAAGGAGGAAACATAGAAAGGTGTGTGACTTTCTTTTGACTGACTCATGGTGAGGTAATTGAGCAGTGCTCTAGGAATTTATGTTCCGCATGACGCTACAATCCTCCACCTAGGTGGGGGGCCTTAGTTCTTGTAGAAGATCTCAAATATATTATTATATATATTCTTTCAGGAGGAACCAGGATCCTGCCCCAAAGTCGCACTATTGTTTCTCCCCCTTTTTCTACATTTGTTCACTTCTCTGATTAGCAACTGCTTGAATCTGCCTTTGGTATTCAGGAACATCTAGGAGGTTTAATGAAGCATATTTCCTATAAGAAATGAGGGACTCGGAAAAGATTTGTATCTGGGAGGCCCCATAGTGTCTCAGTTTCATTTACTTGGTCTTAGGAATTGCAATTCTAGAGGCAGAGATTTCAGTGACCAATCAAATGTGCTCCTAGGGAAGTAAAAATGGAGAAGGTTTATTACAAAATAACAAGCAAAGACATTCCAGAGAAGTTGCATAGGTTGATTTGCATAACTAAACATTCAAATATTTGGCTAATTCATACTGATATATCTGATTAAGTTGTTTAAAAAAATCAACAGAGTAAATTTGAAGATTTAATTGTCTTTATTCAGGGATTCCTGAATTGGAAATATCCTGTGTGGCAAGTAGAAGAGTAGGTGATTTGAGGAGTGGTATAAAAAGGCAAAGACTGTTACAGGAAGATGAGTGAGGTGAGGAAGGCATTGGCAGGACGAAAGAAGGGGCTACTTTGGATTAAGATGTCTTCTTTTTCAAGGGAAGTTCCTGCAAGCATTCTGAGATGCAGATGGCCTCTTCTTCCGTTCTCTGGGAGTAAGGGAAAAGGAAAGGACCATGTGGCAGATTACCTTTGCAGTGCTGACCAGAAAATTCCATACTGGTTGATTAAGAGTACATTTCTTGTGAAGGTTCAAGTTACTATTAGGCTCAGTATTAAAACTCGATTTGGTGTCATTGTACTTTAAAGCATAAGTGACATTATTTGGGGACTGCTTTTTTTTTTCCCCCTTCTTCTTAACAAAATTATTAAATTATAAAATTTGGATTTTTTCTAATTACCTATTCAAAAATGTTTTTCTCTTCTTTTAAAGGTTTGTGAGTCTAATACTGTGGAAATTGAATAAATGACTGTGGTTCTGTTCCGTTTCAACAGAGCTGTCAGAAGTGTGTCAACAGCTTTGTCTGTTTATGCCCAGAAGGGAAGCTACTCTAAACAATGTGGCTTGAAATATAGTCCAGTATTTCCTACTAATTTTTTTCTGAAATCTCATCTGCATTTTTTATTATCTATTTATCTCTTTACCTCAATGAATCTTCCTAAAGCAAATAAAATACATCCTTACATAATTCTTTAATGATAAATATTTATGTAATTAGCAAACAAATGTGTTCCTTTTCCAGAAAACTAAGAATTCACATATTAATAATGGGTAAAATCATGTATTTTTTCAGTTGTAATCCAATGAAATGTCAAAAATGGGTAGAGTTATTTAACAATAAGCTAAACAATGGGAGAATAATTTAACAATAAGCTGTAGGAACTCAGAAACTATTTATCACATATTCATTAGTAAAATAACATGTCTTTTTATTTGCAGAATGTGGGAAAAATACAGTGTAGAGTCAAGACTGTGTTTATTTTCCAGTGCAGTTACTTCTTAAAAGTATATCTTAATATATACTTTCCTATTTGAAATTTTGAGCATACTTCAGGAGACAGTGAAGGACAGGGAAGCCTGGCATCCTGCAATCCATGGGGTTGCAGAGTTGGACACGACTTAGTGATTGAACAACAACTTGAAATTATTCTTAAATTTTGTCCTTGAAGTGAAAGTTTGTGATTGTGGCTAAGATGGCAGACTGACCTATCTATAAGTAAAATAATTTTCATCATATTTTCTTTCTTAATATGGCATGAAATAATTTGGTCTTAGGCATATTACAAACCAGTAATAGACAATATTGTGTGTATTTATGGTTCTGTATTTTATTATAAAAATGAACATCATCATCTATACTGGTTAATTTTTGTAGCCCATATTCATAACCTCTTCCATTATAGAGGTTGAGATATAAGACTAAATGGGTATGACACTCAGGTGAATGGTAATCTCCAGAAGAGCAATTTTATTATTAACTATGCTTGACTAGGTTAGATCATTTATGTTAGGCAAATAAATCTTGACATTTATATGGATAATTTTGTGGTTTACTTGTCAAACTTCCTGTGAGACATGGGTCTGATTAAACTCTTATTGAGAGTGAGAACTGTAATACATATTAATCAGCTCAGTGTAATTGTGAAGTTTTATGACTTAGGGATGAGGGGAAATTGGTTCCATGGTCAGTTTGAGAAATTATGAGAATATACCTTGCACTGTCAGTGCTGATAGCTTGACATTAGTCATGGTCTTACCACAGCCATGGCCTGTGACAGCACTAATGATAGTCATTTTCTAGCGTGACCATGCATTAGAATACATTTAGAGGAGCATAAAATGTCAAATACTGGAGTAGAGATGTTTTTCAGCAGTTCTTGACACAAGAAACCTTATATACCCAAACATTAAGCTTCTTGAAATTGTGAGATGTGCATATCAATCTCAAGATTAATAGGAAAATGTTGATTACAAATAATTAAATTTATTTTTAAAAGCACATATCATTTGGCAAATAAAACCATACTGGAAAATGCAAAGAAAACAATGCAAAAGGCTGCTTTTTGATCATTCTCTTTATGTGATACTTATACTAATGAATTAGTTTTATCCACTTTTTAATTGAACAGAGGATAAAAATAAATGCATGTAAATCTGATATTTGTTGAATGATTTATACATAATCAAGGAATATTGAGTTTTAAATAATATTTTGTGGATGAAACAAAATATTTATTATAACTTTACAATAAAACTATCAAATGGTGACTATGACAATGGCTAAAGGCATGAACTTGTAAACAAGGCTTTGAAGAATGAAGACTCTGATTTATCCCATTGTTGCCTTGGATTATTTATCCTCATTAAGACTATTTTTGTTACTTTTGAAATAAAACTGATGAAGCTTTTCCTAAAATTACTGCTGTAATGAGTCACTGAGATATATACCATGATCATTTTGGTAACTGAGACACAATAAGGATTTAAAATATCCCTGTTATTATCATTTCAACTCAGTAATACTACTTAATAAAAATGCATTGACCATTTAAAATAGTTCTTTATGATGAAGCAAATACTGAAATCACTACCTTATACATTGCTAATTAAATGGAAGAATTTGAAAATCATAACTGTGAGACAGCTTGTGGATGGGCTATGTCTTTACTAAGAACATTTTATGGGGAGGGAGGTGGGAGGGGGGTTCAGGATGGGCAACACATGTACACCCATGGCAGCTTCATGTCAATGTATGGCAAAATCAATATAATACTGTATGAAAAAAAATTAATTTAAGAATTTTTTTAAAATAATATTTTGATCTGTTTTGACGGTAATGTACCTGGTGTTTTTGATTGCCCTTTAAGCTCCACTTAGCAGATGGGTTTGTAAATGTAGATGGAAGATCTAAGTTGTTTATAAACTTCAAATAAAATCAGTGACACAAAGTTATCAGTGAATATAAAAAAAGAGCAAATGACACTAAATTTCATATTTTTTGAACTATTGGACATATCACTATTCATTCGAGGTGGAATATTTCATTTGTAGATTTATTAAAAGTTTAGTGGCTTAGCTAATATTTTTCTTTCTTATGTTTTAAAAATCAATAAATAGTAACAACAACAAATCTAGCATTTCTCATCTGATAAAAATAATTTCTTGAGGGTTCTTTTTTGTGTGTATGACTTAAATAACCAAGCAAATATCATTGCTTTACACTCTCAAAATTATCTCTGATGCAACCCACAGATTATTTGCCCTTAATAAGCCAAGGTTCCTGAGGCGATGTCAAATTATTGCATCCAGTTAATCCCAAATCCTTGGGATTAGCAGATGCAAACTATTATATATAGAATGGGTATAAAACAAGGTCCTACCATATATCAAAGAAACTATATTTAATCTTCTGTGATAAACCACAATGGAAAATTATATATATATATATATTTAAACCATAATGGAAATATATATATATATATATATTTATGTATAAATATATATATATGAGGATGAGATGGTTGGATGGCATCACTGACTCAAGAGACTCGAGTTTGAGCAAACTCTGGGAGATAGTGAAGGACAGGGAAGCCTCACTAGTTGCAACCCATGGGGTTGCAAAGACTTGGACACAACTAAGCGACTGAACAGCAACTATATATAATATATATATATATATGAAAGTGAAAGTGAAGTCGCTCAGTCGTGTCCAACTCTTTGCGACCTGTGGACTGTGGCTCACCAAGCTCCTCCGTCCACGAGATTCTCCAGGCAAGAATACTGGAGTGGATTGCTATTTCCTTCTCCATAATAGGGGTAGACCAAGGCTGTATATTGTAACCCTGTTTGTTTAACTTATATGCAGAGTATACCATGAGAAATGCTGGGCTGGATGAAGCACAAGCTGGAATCAAGATTGCCAGGAGAAATATCAATAACCTCATATATGGAGATGACATCACCCTTATGCCAGAAAGTGAAGAAGAAATAAAGAGCCTCTTGATGAAAGTGAAAGAGGAGAGTGCAAAAGTTAGCTTAAAGCTCAACATTCAGAAAATGAAGATCATGGCATCCAGTCCCATCACTCCATGGCATATAGATGGGGAAAGTGGAAACAGTGGTTGACTTTATTTTTCTGGGCTTCAAAATCACTGCAGATGCTGAATGCAGCCATGGAATTAAAAGACTCTTACTCTTTGGAAGGAAGGTTATGACTAACCTAGAAGGCATGTTAAAAAGCAGAGACATTATTTGCTGACAAAGGTCCATCTAGTCAAGGCTATATGCAAAAGTTAGCTTAAAGCTCAACATTCAGAAAATGAAGATCATGGCATCCAGTCCCATCACTCCATGGCATATAGATGGGGAAAGTGGAAACAGTGGTTGACTTTATTTTTCTGGGCTTCAAAATCACTGCAGATGCTGAATGCAGCCATGGAATTAAAAGACTCTTACTCTTTGGAAGGAAGGTTATGACTAACCTAGAAGGCATGTTAAAAAGCAGAGACATTATTTGCTGACAAAGGTCCATCTAGTCAAGGCTATGGCTTTTCTAGTACTCATAATGGTTGTGAGTTGGACTATAAAGAAAGTTTAGCGCCAAAGAATTGATGCTGTTGAACTGTGGTGTTGGAGGAGACTTTGGAGAGTCCCTTGGACTGAAAGGAGGTCCAACCAATCCATCCTAAAGGAAATCAGTCCTGAATATTAATTGGAA
This sequence comes from Aepyceros melampus, assembly GCA_006408695.1. NCBI lineage: Eukaryota > Metazoa > Chordata > Mammalia > Artiodactyla > Bovidae > Aepyceros > Aepyceros melampus. Next base: position 77,457 of record SJXQ01008609.1, on the reverse strand, counting down.
GGACTGATGCTGAAGCTGAAATTCTAATATTTTGACCACCTGATGTGAAAAACTGACTCTTTTGAAAAAACCCTGAAGCTGGGAAAGTTGGAGTGGTTGTCATTTACTTCACCAGTGGACTATGGTTTGTCAGAACACTCCACTGTAACAAGGGCATGATCCATGAATGGTAATATTAAAATTTATGTGAACTTATTCACACAAAAAATGGGCCAAAGAACTAAATAGACACTTCTCCAAAGAAGACATACAAACGGCTAACAAACACATGAAAAGATGCTCAACATCACTCATTATCAGAGAAATGCAAATCAAAACCACAATGAGGTACCATTTCACACCAGTCAGAATGGCTGAGATCCAAAAGTCAACAAGCAATAAATGCTGGAGAGGGTGTGGAGAAAAGGGAACCCTCTTACACTGTTGGTGGGAATGCAAATTAGTACAGCCACTATGGAGAACAGTGTGGAGATTCCTTTAAAAATTGCAAATAGAACTGCCTTATGATCCAGCGATCCCACTGCTGGGCATACACACCGAGGAAACCAGAATTGAAAGAGACACGTGTACCCCAATGTTCATCGCGGCACTGTTTATAATAGCCAGGACATGGAAGCAACCTAGATGTCCATCAGCAGATGAATGGATAAGAAAGCTGTGGTGCATTTACACAATGGAGTATTACTCAGCCATTAAAAATAATACATTTGAATCAGTTCTAATGAGATGGATGACACTGGAGCTGATTATACAGAGTGAAGTAAGCCAGAAAGAAAAACACCAATACAGTATACTTACACATATATATGGAATTTAGAAAGATGGTAATGATAAACCTGTAAGCAAGACAGCAAAAGAGACACAGATGTATAGAACAGCCTTTTGGACTCTGTGGGAGAGGGAGAGGGTGGGATGATTTGGCAGAGTGGCAGTGTAACATGTATGATAACATAAGTGAAACGAATTGCCAGTCCAGGTTTGATGCAGGATGCAGGATGCTTGGGACTGATGCATGGAGATAATCCTGGGAGAAGGTGTGAGGCAGGAGGGGGGAGGTGGGGTTCGGGATTGGGAGTTCATGTACACTCATGGCTGATTCATGTCAATGTATAGCAAAACGAATACAGTATTGTAAAGCAAAACAAACTAAAAAATAAAAATTAATTTAAAAAAGAGAAAACTGAAAAAAAACTAAAATTTATGTGAACTTAGTTAAAAATTAAAAAAAAAAAAAAACCTCCTTACTCCTCTACTCATATATGTAGTAATCACTGGCCGCATGAGCCTAGTGGTTACCACATTTAACATCACTTTCATGAATTAAATAAAATGCATTTTTTGCAAGAAGCCCAAATCCTTGATTTCAGATCTATTTAACACATTACTCTCTGGCTACTCTAAGATATCAATTCAGTGATTTTCTTTGTAATTATTTTTACTTACAAGAGCAAAAATACCTGCAATTGCCTCTTTGGTTATTTATGTGTGTGTGTGTGTGTGTGTGTTTGCTGTCATGTTTGACTCTTTGTGACCCCACAGACTGTAGCCTACCAGGCTCCTCTGTCCATGGGATTTCTCAGGCAAGAATATTGGAGTGAGTTGCCATTTGCTACACCAGGGGAATTTCCTGGTCAAGGGATCGAACTCCAGTCTCCTGCATAGCAGATGAATTCTTTACTGCTGTTCAGTTCAGTTCAGTTCAGTTCAGTTATTCAGTCATGTCCAACTCTTTGCTACCTCATGGACTGCAGCATGCCAGTTCTCCATCACCAACTTCCAGAGCTTATGCAAACTCATGTTCATGGAATTGGTGATACCATCCAACCATCTCATCCTCTGTTGTCCTCTTCTCTTCCCACCTTCAATGTTTTTCATCATTAGGTTCTTTTCAGATGAGTCAGTTGTTCACATCAGATGGCTAAAGTATTGGATTTTAAGTTTCAGCATCTGTTCTTCCAATGTATATTCAGGACTGATCTCCTTTAGAATAGACTGGCTAGATCTCCTTGCTGTCCAAGGGACTCTTCAATAGTCTTTCCCAATGCTGAGTCAATTGAAATAGCCACACCCTCTTGGTTATTTATAATCTATACAAATAGATATATTATATCTATTATCCCACTTTACATGCATTATGCAAACAACATAATCATTGTTTTGGATTTCAATCACTCCACACTTAGAAATTTATTAATATCTCAATGGCTGAAGTCAGTTTAAATATCACATATTAGTCACACTCCCTGGACCTCCAGTTTGTTTTCATGGCGTCATTTAAAAACTATTTTCTTTCCTGGCAATATTGCTTTGTTTCTGCATCTCCTATCTTGTTGTATTCTACAACTTTCTCAACAACTGAGCTGTAGGGAAAATGTCTTAAATTAAGGAAGATGACATAAAAAGTAAATCTTTATTTAATATATATTATAATATTTGTATAATATATATTATAATATTTGTATCCAGTTACTATTTTCATTTTTTGAATTTGTTTACAAATAAATGATAAAATAACAGCATGGAATAAAATTCCAAGTTTAACCACAACCATCAAGTGCATGCTAAAAAAATAAATATGTGGGATTTCTAGAATGCTTAAGACCGTTTAGATTTCAAAAATTAAGTCTTCAGTAAAATATTGCATTAAACAACCTTTGTGCTTCACAATATAGAAAAGAGATAGTCAATTATGGTCAGTAATGCTACTTTCCCAATCGGTCATAAATTAACAGAAGTGTCTTGTTTACTGGAAGTCTGATGGCATAATTTTCATTCCTGAATATTAAACATTTCTTATTTAATTGTGAAGGAAAGTAAAGTAATCAGAATCATTTGAGGGAGCAACTTATTTATTGTTTTCTAGAGACATTAAAATTATTTCAAACCATTCAAAAATTATTTTGAGGTTGTTCTCATGTAAACATAAAATGACACATTTTAAAACCTTCTGTAAACACTTTAAATTTAAGGTGAAATTAAGGAATTAAAAATAACTGCTATGATTGTTGTGACTTTTACGGGAAAAATGTACTGATAAGAAATTGTTATCTATGTGGCATTAATCTATAAAAGAGTACAACCTCATCTAAGAAAAGTTTTGTTCAACAAGCCACTCCTCTAATAGAATGTCAGTGCTATTTTTTACTTCAAATTAACTTTGAGTTTGAAAAATCATTAAGAAAATTAAGTTGTGATTTTGAAATTTTCAAAAAAAGAATATATGTTATACACCTAATTGTCAATTTAACTCAGAATTTTTCCATGGACTTATATTAGCTACTTTTACATTTCCCCCTTATATTATGTTTTATTATAAACTGAGAACAGTTTCTTTTGTGTGTGGTTAATTTGGCTGGTTAAATCAGACTACTAATGCAACCAGTGGCACTGATTTGAATATTTTACCTCCTCTTTGTTTCTCTTTCTTTAAGGGTGACAGACTAAGACCTCAATTGAAGCAGTTATCTTGGAAAAGCATTCTATGACCATAAGTGTGTACCTTAGTGAAAATAGCATTTTGCAGAACCTATGACCACACAGAATTGATTGTTATACTTATCAGTCACTTGTAGTTATGTTCACACCCAGACCCAAGAATAGTGTTAGTGGTACCTGGGATGCTGCAGGGAATTGTGAGACTCTGCTCAACGCTTGTCATCATTTGCATTGATCAATGAGTGTGGGTGACCTGTATCTTCCCTGATCACGGTAGATGGCTTCATCTGTACATCCACCCCAGTTTAGTGTAAATTATATGATGATTCTTCCTTCTAAGGCTCTTATTTTCTGACTCATACTTCCAGTTCACTTTACTGCCTGGTTTGGAACTGAGCCCCAAACATTAAACTGAATATCTGGGAATTGAATCTTGGATGGGGAGACCCATTTCCGGTAGTTAGTTTCAATGAACATCTGTTCATTCAGATGTGGCCAATAGCTATCTCTTTTCCATCCCTACTCACTAATTTCCAAGTTTCTGTTTCCACAAGGGTACCAGCACACGTCCTAGCCAGGACACCCTGAAAGGAAGAGTACTGGCAGATTAGTAATTCACCCTAACAGTGGAGAGGCCAAGTCCCACAAAATCTGGATTCAGACAAACTAAACCTGAACCACAACTTCATTGCTTTCTAGGTATGTGATTTTGAAGCAGTAAGCTAGTTCTCTGAGTCTTAATTTTCCATCTCCAAAACAGATATTCACACACCTGTTTAGATGTACAAATAGAGAATACCTATGAAAAATTAGAGTGATATATTACACGCTGTAAAGATTCAATTCATTGTAGACAATATTAATTACTATTGTCTGTAAAAGAAACACATTTCTATCAGGGAAAAAAAAGTGATTGGACTTTTCTTCTGAAGTGTTTTATATGATTGTATAAAAGAAGTTCTATATAAGTTTGTATGTAAGATCGGGTGTTTCATTCTATTTTACCTGTTCTGTATAGTTTTTTTTTTTTTTTTAATCATGAAGATAATATTTTAAAAGTTTGGAACTTAATGATGACTTAATACTAACAAATTAGCCATATTATATTAAGGGTATACCTAATATTGTATCATTTAGCAATATATGAGACATTTGCATATTCAGTGATTGTAGGAGTAAATTACTTGATTATAGTGAAACATATGCAGATGTTCCTTTTTTCATCATTACTCAATCCATCTGTAAGAGAAAAACAAAATAGTGCTTTATAATTTGGTGGTTTTTTTTAATACAACAGAAATATAAAATAAAAATAATTGACTTCATTTTTCCCTAAGTTTACATAGCAGGAAAAAAATGAGATTTTTAAAACACCACAGCAAAAATGCCATGTATTTCTGAATTTATTCCTAAGTTTTCTAGACATTTTTCTTTTGAGAATTTATATAAATCACACATATGATCAATTATTCTTACCTTTAAAGCTGTCTAGCAAAAATAAAATGTAGTGTTATCAACTTCTTACAGTTAAATTATGTAGTTGTCACTTGGTCTGTAAAGTAACTTTGTTTCCTCAAATCCAATATGATTTATTGTTTTAATGTTTGATTTTCTTCTCTGTCAGATAAAAACTGCAGTAGACATTGATTAATGTGCTTTCAAGTCCTGTAAAATTTAAAGTGTGGGATTTCACTATAGTTTCCTGCCAGATAAATAACCAGACATTCATATATTTTAGGCCTATCAAATTAATTTTCATTTCAAATGAAATTTCAGTTCTCTAGAGGTTAGATGTGAGGTGTTAACAGTTCTCCAAGAATTGATATGATCTCATTATGAATATTAGACTCTAGAAAACTCAGATTCTACCTCCCCATGTGTTTTTATAAGCTTACATCATAGACACATAGCAACTAACATTCTCAGATCGAAACATAAGAAACTTTTGAATTAAAACAAATACTTACACAATAACACTTAGAAAAGTACTGTATACATCTAAGAGTATAATCTTCTGAGTTCATCTAAACAGTAATTAAATTGAATTTCCTCAGAGATAATATAATGTTTTCTTCTCTGTTTTTCTCATAAAAGTATTTTAGTAAATCTAAAACTTTAAAAAACACATAAATTATTAACTAATGTTAACAGTATTTAATTACATAAATGGTAATTTAAATATATAGACAGAACTCATTATCCAAATAATATTTACTGCTTTCAAAATATGAAGTTTTTTTTTTTTAATTTCATGTTAAGTTTATGGTGATACTAAAACTAATGCACAAGAGTGCATGTAGACAGTGTCTTGCTAAATCATGCAATTGTTGAACTGTAGAAGTAGGTAGATTATTGAATCCTTGGTTTTCAACAAATGCACCCAAACTCCTGGTGGGTATTACAGAGACAAGATTTAAAAAAGTGTCTAGGAGCTCATGTATGCCACTGCTAATCCTTCTGACAGATATACTGAACAAAACAAGATGATTGGGTAAAAACCCATAACATGAAATGAAAATTATATACATTTTTAGGCAGTGATTTTTAGTATAATTATGCACAGTTACTATTTGCTATCATGTGATTTTAATACCACTTCAACTGAAACACTTAGCTCAAGTATCTCAGTTATTATAGTAATATTGTCTGAATATTTTTGTTTTGTTTCATTTTCATATGCCTTAAGGCCCCACCAGTATGTTTGGTAAGCACACATCTGTCTACTTGGTCATATTTTTCTTTTGAAATTAAAGTCTATCTTTACCTGTTCTGGAAGCCAAACATATTCTTGAAAACTCCCTTAAAATCTCTACAGTAGCTAGTTAGTGCCCCAAACCACCTCTTTCTCAGTGTTAGTTCCTCTTTTCTGACCATTTGACACTCTGTTTGCTGTTGCTACACTGCTTTTCTCCGATTTTGAGCCCAGCACCTCATCACTGCCCAGGAATGATACAATCTCTGCTCCTGATGGGAATTGTACACTCTTGGTTGAAATGTAACCTGAGAATGGAAATCAGAATACAACACTGTGTTTGTAAAACTGCTAAACATTTTGTAGCCACTAAAAGATGCTTGTATTTAATAACAGTTTACCCCATAGTTACACCAAACTCTCACTGAAGTGTTGAGCAGAAGTGGACATGGCCAGGGAGCACCAAGGACAGGGCTGTGTGAAATTCATGCAGAAATGTCATTTTTGAGATGCAATATGACAAGTGGCTGGGAGGGTGGCAAGTTAGTGTTACATTTGCCATGATCCTGAGACTCCTGTGTTAGCCTAAAAAAAAAAAAAAAAAAAAAAAGTTTAAATAAGGAGCAATTTCTCAATACATACATAATGTCTTTCAGTCTTTCATTTCATTTGGTTTTCAGAGTTTGAAAAGAACTTTACATTTTTATTGTTAAGATATATTAAATGACAAGTAATAAACATATATCTCAATTTCTTACTATACAGTGAACAAGGTAACACATCCTGATAACCACCACCCAGTTAGAAGAATTGAAATTTACCAGTTAACCCTGAAGATGCCCCACTGCATCATTGTGAACCCCTCTCTCACTACAAAATTAGCATTCTACTGTCTTTTACAGAATCATGTGCTTACTCTTTTATTTCCCATTTTTATCATTCAATTGTACATTCCTAGATACCATTGTTTACTTGTGCTCATTTTTAAAATACACTTTTAAACATCTGGAAAAATTCAACTTCTCCATTTCTTCCTTCTGGAACTATCAATTCAAATTCACCATTGAATCTCATACTTAACATCTGCTTTGTAGTATCTGCATGTCCTTTCTTTCATATTAATATCCTATTTTCAAGAACACAAGGGATAAAAAAGCCAGAATTTCTCAATATTACTAGTTACTTTACCACACAGTATAGACATAAAAGAGAAAGAAATGGCAACCAAATCCAGTATTCTTGCCTGGAAAATCCCATGGACAGAGGAGCCTGGCAGGTTAAAGTCCATAGGGTAACAAAGAGTTGGACATGGCTGAATATGACGAGTAGAATATAGACACAAAATAACAGAAGAAAAATTTGAGTAAAGTATCCATGATCAACTCAGTTGTGGACAATTTTTAAATTTTTGTTCATGAGCTCTCATTATTCTCCTCTAATTTTCTGTATAATATCTTTATATCCTAGACCTATTGACAATCCATAAAAAGCACATTTATTCTTATCCTTTATTTACTTTATTCCTAAAAGTAAATAAATTTATCATGCTTGCCACCTATCTTTATGTTGAGATTTTGGTGGTAAAAAGCTGAGTCTGGGAGATTTCTCAGGGAGGGCCCTGGAAATAATTCTTTCATTACTGTGTATTTATTATCATAGATCTGGGCATTTTATACAGGAAAGTATATTTTGCTTGGTATAAAATACTCTCACATTTTCTCTCTTTCATCAATACTGGAAGTTTTCTGAAGTGTTTACATATTTAATTTATGTCTGGCATAACGCTGCTGTTGAAAAAAAAAATCTGATTTTAGTTTAATTTTCCTTCCACTATAGACCACTTTCTGTTTTTTTTTTCCTACATGCCCCCAAAGTATTTTTACCCTTAAAATATAGTAATTTTACTACAAACCGTGGTCCACTGGAAAAGGGGATGCAAATCACTTCAGAATTCTTGCTGAGAGAACCCCATGAACAATGTGAAAAGGAAAAGAGATATAACATTAAATGATGGATATTCCAAGTCAGTAGGCATCTAGTATGCTACTGGAGAAGAGCAGAGAAATAGCTCCAGAAGAAATGAGGAGACTGAGCCAAAGCTGAGAGGATGTCCTGATTTGAATGGGTCTAGTGCCAGCACTCTTGCCTGGAAAATCCCAGGGACGGAGGAGCCTGAAAGGCTGCAGGCCATGGGATCGCTGCGGTTGGACACGACTGAGCAACTTCACTTTCATTTTCACTTTCCTGCATTGGAGAAGGAAATGGCAACCCACTCCAGTGTTCTTGCCTGGAGAAGCCCAGGGACAGGAGAGCCTGGTGGGCTGCCGTCTATAGGGTCGCGCAGAGTCGGACACAACTGAAGCGACTTAGCAGCAGCAGTGAAAGCACTGTTGCCTGGAAAATCCCATGGACTGAGGAGCCCAGAAGGCTGCAGGCCATGGGGTCGCTAAGAGTCGAGCACGACTGAGCGACTTCACTTTCACTTTTCACTTTCCTGCATTGGAGGAGGAAATGGCAACCCACTCCAGTGTTCTTGCTGGAGAATCGCAGGGATGGCAGAGCCTGATGGGCTGCCATCTATGGGGTCACACAGAGTCGGACATGACCGAAGCAACTTAGCAGTAGCAACAGCAATGGAATGGCAAAACACTTCAATATTCTTGCCTTAAGAATCACATGAACAGTACGAAAAGGCAAAATGATATGATACTGAAAGAGGAACTCCCAGGTCAGTAGGTGCCCATTTGCTACTGGAGATTAGTGGAGAAATAACTCCAGAAAGAATGAAGGGATGGCGCCAAAGCAAAAAAAAAAAAAAAAAAAAAAAAAACAACACAGCTGTGGATGTGACTAGTGATAGAAGCAAGGCCCAAGGCTGTAAAGAGCAATATTCCATAGGAACCTGGAATCTCGGGTCCATGAGTCAAGGCAAATTGGAAGTGGTCAAACAACAGATGGCAAGAGTGAATGTCAACATTCTAGGAATCAGCAAACTAAAACGGACTGGAATGGGTGAATTTAACTCAGATGACCATTACATCTACTACTTCAGGCAGAAATCCCTCAGGAGAAATGAAGTAGCCATCATGGTCAACAAGAGTCTGAAATGCAGTTCAGTTAAGTTCAGTTCAGTTGCTCAGTCATGTCCGACTCTTTGTGAACCCATGAATTGCAGCACGCCAGGCCTCCCTGTCCATCACCAATTCTCAGAGTTCACTCAGACTCCGTCCATTGAGTCCGTGATGCCATAGAGCCATCTCATCCTCGGTCATTCCCTTCTCCTCCTGCCCCCAATCCCTCCCAGCATCAGAGTCTTTTCCAATGAGTCAACTCTTCACATGAGGTGGCCAAAGTACTGGAGCTTCAGTTTTAGCATCATTCCTTCCAAAGAAATCCCAGGGTTGATCTCCTTCAGAATGGACTGGTTGGATCTCCTTGCAGTCCAAGGGACCCTCAAGAGTCTTCTCCAACACCACAGTTCAAAAGCATCAATTCTTTAGTGTTCATCCTTCTTCACAGTCCAACCCTCACATCCATGCATGACCACAGGAAAAAAACATAGCCTTGACTAGACAGACCTTAGCCGGCAAGGTAACGTCTCTGCTTTTGAATATACTATCCAGGTTGGTCATACTCTTTTCATCCAAAGAGTAAGCGTCTTTTAATTTCATGGCTGCAATCATCATCTGCAGTGATTTTGAAGCCCCCACAAAATAAAGTCTGACACTACTTCCACTGTTTCCCCATCTATTTCCCATGTAGTGATGGGACCGGATGCTATGATCTTCATTTTCTGAATGTTGAGCTTTAAGCCAACTTTTTCACTCTCCTCTTTCAATTTCATCAAGAGGCTTTTTAGTTCTTCTTCACTTTCTGCCATAAAGGTGGTGTCATCTGCATATCTGAGGTTATTGATATTTCTCCCGGCAATCTTGATTCCAGCTTGTGCTTCTTCCAGTCCAGTGATTCTCATGATGTACTCTGCATGCAAATTAAATAAGCAGGGTGACAATATACAGCCTTGACGTACTCCTTTTCCTATTTGGAACCAGTCTGTTTTTCCATGTCCAGTTCCAACTGTTGTTTCCTGACCTGCATACAGATTTCTCAAGAGGCAGGTCAGGTGGTCTGATATTCCCATCTCTTTTAGAATTTTCCACAGTTTATTGTGATCCACACAGTCAAAGGCTTTGGCATTGTCAAGAAAGCAGAAGGATGTTTTTCTGGAACTCTCTTGCTTTTTCCATACCCAGCGGATGTTCCCAATTTGATCTCTAGTTCCTCTGCCTTTTCTAAAACCAACTTGAACATCAGGGAATTCATGGTTCACATATTGCTGAAGCCTGGTATGGAGAATTTTGAGCATTACTTTATTAGCATGTGAGATGAGTGCAATTGTGTGGTACTTGGATGCAATCTCAAAAACGACAGAATGATCTCTGTTAATTTCCAAGGCAAACCATTCAATATCAGAGTAATCCAAGCCTATGCACCAACCAGTAATGCTAAAGAAGCTGATGTTGAATGGTTCTATGAAGACTTACAAGTTCTTTTAGAACTAACACCCAATAAAGATGTCTTTCTCATTATAGGGGACTGGAATGCAAAAGTAGGAAGTCATGAAACACCAGGAGTAACAGGCAAATTTGGCCTTGGAATGGAGAATGAAGCAGGGCAAAGACTAATAGAGTTTTGCCTAGAGGATGCACTGGTCATAGCAAACACCCTCTTCCAACAACACAAGAGAAGACTCTACACATGGACATCACCAGATGGTCAACACCGAAATCAGGTTGATTATATTCTTTGCAGCCAAAGATGGAGAAGCTCTACACAGTCAACTAAAACAAGACCAGGAGCTGACTGTAGCTCAGATCATGAACTCGTTATTACCAAATTCAGACTTAAATTGAAGAAAGTAGGGAAAACCGCTAGACTATTCAGGTTTGACCTAAATCAAATCCCTTATGATTATACAGTGGAAGTGAGAAATAGATTTAAGGGCCTAGATCTGATAGATAGAGACACCCTCTTCCAACAACACAAGAGAAGACTCTACACATGGACATCACCAGATGGTCAACACTGAAATCAGGTTGATTATATTCTTTGCAGCCAAAGATGGAGAAGCTCTACACAGTCAACTAAAACAAGACCAGGAGCTGACTGTAGCTCAGATCATGAACTCGTTATTACCAAATTCAGACTTAAATTGAAGAAAGTAGGGAAAACCGCTAGACTATTCAGGTTTGACCTAAATCAAATCCCTTATGATTATACAGTGGAAGTGAGAAATAGATTTAAGGGCCTAGATCTGATAGATAGAGTGCCTGATGAACTATGGAATGAGGTTTGTGACATTGTACAAGAGACAAGGATCGAGACCATTCCAATGGAAAAGAAATGCAAAAAAGAAATATGGCTGTCTGGGAGACCTTATAAATAGCGGTGAAAAGTAGACAAGTGAAAAGCAAAGGAGAAAAGGAAAGATATAAGCATCTGAATGCAGAGTGCCAAAGAATAGCAAGAAGAGATAAGAAAGTCTTCTTCAGCAATCAATGCAAAGAAATAGAGGCAAAGAACACAATGGGAAAGACTAGAGATCTCTTCAAGAAAATTAGAGATACCAAGGGGACATTTCATGCAAAGATGGGCTCAATAAAGTACAAAAATGGTCTGGACCTAACAGAAGCAGAAGATATTAAGAAGAGGTAGCAGAAATACACAGAAGAACTGTACAAAATAATCTTCATGACCTGGATAATCATGATGGTGTGATCACTCATCCAGAGCCAGATATCCTGGAATGTGAAGTCAAGTGGGCCTTAGAAAGCATCACTACGAACAAAGCTAGTGGACTTGATGGAATTCTAGTTGAGCTATTTCACACCCTGAAAGATGATGCTGTGAAAGTGCTGCACTCAATATGCCAACAAGTTTGGAAAACTCAGCAGTGGCCACAGGACTGAAAAGGTAAGTTTTCATTCCAATCCCAAAGAAAGACAATGCCAAAGAATGCTCAAACTACCACACAATTGCACTCATTACAATGGCACCCCACTCCAGTACTCTTGCCTGGAAAATCCCATGAAGGGAGGAGCTTGGTAGGCTGCAGTCCATGGGGTCATGAAGAGTAGGACACGACTGAGTGACCTCAGTTTGACTTTTTGTTTTCATGTATTGGAGAAAGACATGGCAACCCACTCCAGTATTCTTGCCTAGAGAATCCCAGGGATGGGGGAGCCTGGTGGGCTGCCGTCTATGGGGTTGCAAAGAGTCATACATGACTGAAGCGACTTAGCAGCAGCAGCAGCAGCACAAGTTAGTAAAGTAATGCTCAAAATTCTCCAAGCCAGGCTTAAGAAATACGTGAACCGTGAACTTCCTGATGTTCAAGCTGGTTTTAGAAAAGGCGTAGGAACCAGAAATCAAATTCCCAACATCCGCTGGATCATGGAAAAGGCAAGAGAGTTCGAGAAAAACATCTATTTCTGCTTTATTGACTATGCCAAAGCCTTTGACTGTGTGGCTCATAATAAACTTTGGAAAATTCTGAAAGAGATAAGAATACCAGACCATCTGACCTGCCTCTTGAGAAATCTGTATGAAGACCAGGAAGCAACAGTTAGAACTGGGCATGGAACAACAGACTGGTTCCAAATAGAAAAAGGAGTACGTCAAGTCTATGTATTGTCACCCTGTTTATTTAACTTATATGCAGAGTACATCATGAGAAACATTGGACTGGAAGAAGCACAAGCTGGAATCAAGATTGCCAGGAGAAATATCAATAACCTCAGATGCAGATGATACCACCCTTATGGCAGAAAGTGAAGAGGAACTAAAAAGCCTCTTGATGAAATTGAAAGAGGAGAGTGAAATAGTTGGCTTAAAGCTCAACATTCAGAAAACGAAGGTCATGGCATCCGGTCCCATCACTTCATGGGAAATAGATGGGGAAACAGTGGAAACAGTGTCAGACTTTATTTTGGGGGCTCCAATATCACTGCAGATGGTGACTGCAGCCATTTAATTAAAAGACTCTTACTCCTTGAAAGAATAGTTATAACCAACCTAGATAGTATGTTCAAAAACAGAGACATTATTTTGCTGACTAAGGTCCATCTAGTCAAGGCTATGGTTTTTCCTATGGTCATGCATGGATGTGAGGGTTGGACTGTGAAGAAGGCTGAGCACTGAAGAATTGATGCTTTTGAACTGTGGTGTTGGAGAAGACTCTTGAGGGTCCCTTGGAATGCAAGGAGATCCAACCAGTCCATTCTGAAGGAGATCATCCCTGGGATTTCTTTGGAAGGAATGATGCTAAAGCTGAAACTCCAGTACTTTGGCCACCTCATGTGAAGAGTTGACTCATTTGAAAAGATTCTGATGCTGGGAGGGATTGGGGGCAGGAGGAGAAGGGAACGACAGAGGATGAGTTGGCAGGATAGCATCACTGACTTAATGGATGTGAGTCTGAGTGAACTCCGGGAGTTGGTGATGGACAGGAAAGCCTGGCGTGCTGCAATTCATGGGGTTGCAAAGAGTAGGACATGACTGAGTGACCGAAATGAACTGAACTGAACTGAATGGTGAAAGTAAAGTATGATGCTGTAAAGAACAATACTGCATAGGAACCTGAAATGTTAGGTCCATGATTGAAAGTAAATTGAAAGTAGACAAAGAGGAGATGGCTAGAGTTAACACTGTCATTTTAGGAATAAATTCCGTTCAGTTGTTCAGTTTTTTCTGACTCTTTGCGACCCCATGAACCGGATCAGCCAGGCCTCCCTGTCCATCATCAACTCCAAATGGATAAGAATGTTTGAATTTAACTCAAATGACCATTTTATCTACTGCTGTGGGCAAGAATCCCTTGGAAGAAATTGAGTAGCCCACGTAGTCAACAGAAGAGTCTCAAATGCAGTACTTGGGTGCAATCCCCCCTCCCCCCAAAAAAAGACAGAATGAACTTGGTTCATTTACAAAGGAAAATGTTCAATATCACAGTATCCAAGTCTATGCACCAACCACTGATGTTGAAGAAGATGAAGTTGAATGGTTCTACAAAGATCTAAAAGACTTTCTAGAACTAACATCAAATTGAAAAAAAAAAAAAAAAAGATTCCCTTTTCATCATAAGGTACTGGAATGCAAAAGTAGGAAGTCAAGAGATACCTGGAAAACAGGCAAGTTTGACCTTGGAGTATAAAATGAAGTAGGACAAAGGGTAAGAGAGTATTTCAAAGAGAACACACTAGTTATAGCAAACACCCTCTTCCAGCAAAATAAAGAACAACTCTACAAATGGATATAAACAGGTGGTCAATACCAAAATAAGATTGATTAAACTCTTTGGAGCCAAAAGGAGAGAAGGAAAACTATACCCATCTGAATGCAGAGCTCCAAAAAATAGCAAGGAGATATAACAAAGGTTTCTCAAGTGAACAATGCAAAAATAAATAAATAAATAATAGAAAGCAATAAAAATGGGAAAGAATAGAGATCTATTAAAAAAAAAAGAGAGAGACACAGAGAGAGAGACTAAGCGAATATTTCATGCAAAGATGGCCACAATAAAGCACAGAAACAGTATGGACCTAATAGAAGTAGAAAATATTAAGAATGGTGGCAAGAATACACAGAAAAACTGTACACAAAAGTCTTAATGAACTGTATTACCACCGTGGTGTGGTCACTTACCTAGAACCAAACAATCTGGAGTGTGAAATCAAGAAGGCTTTGGAAAGCATTACTAGGAACAAAGCTAGTGGAGGTTATGGCATTCTAGCTGAACTATTTCAAATCTTTAAAAATAATGCTGTTAAAGTGTTGCACTCAATAGGCCAGCAAATTTGAAAACCGCAGCAGTGGCCACAGGACAGGAAAAGGTCAGTTTTCATTCTAATCCCAAAGAAAGGCAATGCAAAAAAAGGTTCCAGCTATGGAGCAATTGAACTCATTCCACATGTTAGCAAGTTAATGCTCCAAATCTTTCAAGCTAGACTTCAGTGGTAGGTTAACCAAGAATTTTAAACATCCAAGGTGGATTTAGAAAAAGCAGAGAAACCAGACATAAAATTGTCAACATCTGTTGGATCATAGAGCAAGCAAAGGGGTTCCAAAAAACATCTACTTCTGTTTCATTGACTATGCTAAAGCATTTGACTGTGTAAATCACAACAAAGTGTGGAAAATTCTTAAAAAGATGGGAATACCAGGGCACTTTCCTGCCACCTGAGAATCCTGTATGCAGGTCAAGATGCAAAAGTTAGAATAAAACAGGGAAAAATAGACTGGTTTAAATTTGGGAAAGGAATATGCCAAGACTGTATGTTGTCACCATGCTTATTTAACTTATATAGAGAATACTTCATATGAAATCCAGGGTTGGAAGCTCAAACTAGAATCAAGATTGCCAGGATAAATATCAATAATCTCATGTATGCAGATGACCACACCCTAAATGCAGAAAGTGAAGAGGAACTAAAGAGCCTCTTGAAAAAGGTGAAAGAGGAGAGAGGAAAAGCTGGATTAAAACTCTACAAAGAATGAAGATCATGGCCTCCAGTCCCATCACTTCATGGCAAAGAGATGGGGGAAAAATGGAAACAGTGACAAATTTTATTTTCTTGCACTCCAAATTCACTGTGGATAGTGACTGCGGTCATGAAATTAAAAGACATTTACTCCTTAGAAGAAAAACTATGACAAATCTAGATAGAGTATTAAAAAGTAAAGACATTGCATGGCTGTTCAAGTCCTTATAAACAAAACTATTTTTTTTTCCAGTAATTATGCTTGGAAGTGGGAGCTGGACCATAAAGAAGATTGAGCACTGAAAAATAGATGCTTTCAAATTTTGGTCCTGGAAAAGACTCTTGGAGGGTCCTTGGACAGCAAGGAGATCAAACTAGTCAATCCTAAGAGAAATCAATCTTGAATATTCACTGGAAGTGTTGATGCTGAAGCTAAAGCTACAATACTTTGGTCACCTAATGCAATGAAAAAGACACGAATTCTGCACAAGGTTGAGGTCAAGGGCACAAGAGGGTACAGAGAATGAGATTATCAGGTGGCATAAGCCACTCAATGGACATAAGTTTGAGCAAACTCTGGGGGATAGTGAAGGACAGGAAATCCTGGTGTGTTGCAGTCCATGGGGTCACAAACATTTGAACACTACTGAGAGACGGAACAGCAACAACAGTATTACTAGATTGATTGTTTTGTCGGTCTAGTCTGTGATATTTCCATGTAGTTTCAGAATTTTTTTTTTCAGTAAAATTTTCTTGTAGTTTTTGATGTCTCTTTTCCTTGATTTTGTTTTATATTTCAGAGAATGTTTAATTTATATACAATCTGCTTTTCCTTTTTTCTATATTTGCATATTTCTCTCAGATTCTTTGTATATCTTTCTTAATTTCCTTTTCATTTAATTTTTCAATATTCTAATTTCTCTAAGTAGCTATTTGCTATGTTCATTCTTTGTTTTATTCTTTTTGGAAATGCATTATTCTACTGTTTGTTTCCAGAATCATGTGATCTCATAATTGTGTTTTTATTTGTGTACTTTTAAAATTATTTCTTTATATTTTTTCTTCATGTTTTGAATTTATTCTGAAATAAGATATCCCAGATTTGATCCGATTTTATTTTTTGCTTTTATTATTTTATATTGTTCATTGCCTATAACAAAATATCATGTTTTATTCCTTTTCTTTTAATAACTTTGCATTGGTATTAACCTTGATATTTTCTGCTGCTCATTTTCATGTGTTAATGTTTTTTGAATATTCTGAAAAACAAGTAAATTTTTTCAGAGTACTTTGGTCTCTTCCCAGGAGTCTCTCTTTGCTTTTGTTTATAATTCTAGTATATGGTGTCTTGCTCCTGAGATGTATTAAATCTGTACCCCTCCCCTAAGTATTTCTTTTTTTAATTTTCCTTCTTTCACATCTATGGTCCTTATCTTGCTCGCTTTCTACTCCAATTGGAACAATTTCTCCCTAGGGTGGGGGGTCCAGACAGGAAGGAAGTTGCAGTAAAACTCTAAGTTTTGAGAGTTTATGTGATTAAACTCTCTGAAGACATTTTGACATTTGTACTTCTCATTCTAGGAGTAGATAAACCCTTTAAGCCCACTTTTACTTTCAAATTGTTTTGGGGCTTTCCAGTGGATGTGTATTTATATGTGATTCTCTTCTCTTAAAGTCCATGAAATATTTTATTACTTTCTTTGATCACCACTTGTGAAGATGCACATGACACATAGGTCTTCATCCTTTAGTTTTTTTTTTTTTTTTACAATTGTTGATGGAGGTTGATGGTGTTATGTGTGCTTTATGTGTATTAAAGAGAATATTATATCACCAAATTTTGTTGTAAAAATTTTGAAGCTTGTCAATATTCAAGATATGAGAAAAATGGGAAGCTATGTAAGAGACAGAGAAGATGAAAGAGAAAACCAGTGAGAACTCTAACCTAGAGAAGAGTTCATTTAAAAGAGGAGACAAATCTATACTAAAAAAAAATGCAAAAAGAAAAAAAAGATTATGTAAAATAAGGACTCAAAGATGACAAATTGGGTTTATCTCTAATGAGACAATGTTGGCAAAGAGCAATTTCTGTAGAGACAGATATTTGTTGTGTGACTGAAATTGATTGAGGAAATGGATGATGTAATGGATATAGATAAATCTATTACATAGGTTGACAGAAAGAGTGAGAGAAGAAAAAAAATCAAAGATAGTGTATATTGGAGATGTTCTCTATTGTTTTTCTTTCTTTCCACACACATATTTTAAAATGCTGACAATGAAAATTGGTAAAAAATATAATTTTGTTGATTCAAGAGATAAAGGGTACATCTTGAATTTGGTACCATTCTCCTTGTACTCTATGTGGTCAGGTTTTCTCTTGAAAGAGTGTAACGTTAGCAAAATTAGAGATTATGGAAATATAGAGAAATTTTATAGTGTCCTGTTTTGTTTAAGAAGGGTTCATCAATAACATCAGAATTTTATAGATACCAGCATTTATTAGCAGAGTTTAGCATCAGCAAAATAGATTATCATGTTAATTCAAAGCAATGTTTGCCATATTTTTTTATCATAATAGAGTACACATAAAAATCAGTAATAACTTAAGACACTTGATATATACTGACAAGGCTTCTAGAAGCCAGAACAATATCTGACAATTCTGGAAATTGCCACCTGGCCTTAGGCTAAATGGATCAAAACCTACGTCCACCCAGAACCTATGCATTGGCACATTGACATACAGTTGGGAGCTCTAATCAAAGTTTACTTGTGAATGTTACTTAAAAATTCAGCAAAATAATTTAAATATTTGCAAGATAGTAGTTTTGGGGAATAAAAGAAGATAGTACAAAGGCCTGGGGCAAAAGTAAAAGTGTTAAGAATAAACAATAAGGATAGGTGATAGACATCATATCATTAACTGAGTAAGATTATATCAACAGAACATCTGTGTTATCAGCTGAGAGATGGACCAGTGTGATGTTGAAGAAAACATCCATGGCTTAGCCATGAGTATTTAATGTGAATGGAATGTAAACTAATTGGAAAACAGAATGTTAAGAAAATGAGGTATACACTGATATGGTAGTGATCCAAATGTAGTTGGCATCATCCAAGATAACAGAATTAATATTGAAAGAAGACTTCTCATGCAATCAGTTCTTCAGTACAATAGAAATGGTTCCACGTAGCATGAGAAAAATTAGCAATAGAGTGTAGAAGATAATGTTACTAATTGCCATTAAGTTTAACAATTCAATGTCTTTTACATAAATTAGACTAACAGCCAGGAAATAGCAATCTGATTGAGGATTTTATCCCTACTTTCATACAGGTAACTTGTTCAATTAAGTTCAGTTCAGTCCATCAGTCATGCCCAACTCTTTGCAAAATCATGGACTGCAGCATGCAGGCCTCTATGTCCATTATCAACTCCCAGAGTTTACTCAAACTCATGTTCATTCATTCAGTGATACCATCAAACAACCTCATCCTCTGTTGTCCCCTTCTCTTCCCGCCTTCAATCTTTCCCAGCATCAGGTGGCCAAAGTATTGGAGTTTCAGTGTCAACATCAGTCTTCCAATGAACACCCAGGACTGATCTCCTTAGGGTCGACTGGTTGAATCTGCTTGCTGTCCAAGGGACTCTCAAGAGTTTTCTCCAACACCACAGTTCAAAAGCATCAATTCTTCAGCACTCAGCTTTCTTTATAGTCCAAATCTCACATCCATACATGACTACTGGCAAAACCATAGACTTCACTAGATGGACCTTTGTTGGCAAAGGTCTGCTTTTTAATATGCTGTCTAGGCTGGCCATAAATTTCCTTCCAAGGAGTAAGTGTCCTTTAATTTTATGGCTGGAGTCACCATTTGCAGTGATTTTTGGAGGCAAAAAATAAATAAATAAATAAAGTCTACCAATGTTTACCAATCTATTTGGTATGAAGTGAT
Source organism: Aepyceros melampus (assembly GCA_006408695.1). Classification (NCBI taxonomy): domain Eukaryota; kingdom Metazoa; phylum Chordata; class Mammalia; order Artiodactyla; family Bovidae; genus Aepyceros; species Aepyceros melampus. The sequence continues at coordinate 57,831 of SJXQ01008609.1, read as the reverse complement.
GGGACCGCATCCCATGATCTTTGTTTTCTGAATGTTGAGCTTTAAGTTAACTTTTTCACTCGCCACTTTCACTTTCATCAAGGGGCTCTTTAGTTCCTCCTCACTATCTGGCATAAGGGTGGTGTCATCTGCATACCATTCCTTCCAAGGAGTAAGTGTCCTTTAATTTTATGGCTGGAGTCACCATTTGCAGTGATTTTTGGAGGCAAAAAATAAATAAATAAATAAAGTCTACCAATGTTTACCAATCTATTTGGTATGAAGTGATGGGACCGCATCCCATGATCTTTGTTTTCTGAATGTTGAGCTTTAAGTTAACTTTTTCACTCGCCACTTTCACTTTCATCAAGGGGCTCTTTAGTTCCTCCTCACTATCTGGCATAAGGGTGGTGTCATCTGCATACCTGAGGTTATTGAAATTTCTCCTGGTAATCTTTACTTCAGCTTGTGCTTCATCCAGCCCAGCATTTCTCATGATGTACTCTGCATGTAAGATGAATAAGCAGGGTGACAATATACAGCCTTGACATACTTCTTTTCCTATTTGGAACCAGTTTGTTGTTCCATTCCATGTCCAGTTTTTTTATTTTTTTATTTTTATTTTTATTTTTTTATTTTCTGGAATCATGGATAAAACCCTTGTGCCCTGCATCAACAGGTGGATTCTTAACCACTAGACCACAAAGAATTGATGTTTTTGAACTGTGGTGTTGGAGAAGACTCTTGAGAGTCCCTTGGACTGCAAGGAGATCCAACCAGTCCATTCTGAAGGAGATCAACCCTGGGATTTCTTTGGAAGGAATGATGCTAAAACTGAAGCTCCAGTACTTTGGCCACCTTATGCGAAGAGTTGACTCATTGGAAAAGACGCTGATGCTGGGAGGGATTGGGGGCAGGAGGAGAAAGGGATGACCGAGGATGAGATGGCTGGATGGCATCACGGACTCAATGGGCGTGAGTCTGAGTGAACTCCGGGAGTTGGTGATGGACAGGGAGGCCTGGCGTACTGCGATTCATGGGGTCGCAAAGAGTCAGACATGACTGCGCGACTGAACTAAACTGACATGTTCACAGAGATACACCAGAGGTTGCTCCTCAGAAAGTTCCCAGGGTGAGAAATTACATGGAAGTAGGGAGAGCTTGGGCTTCCCCCGTGGCTCAGCAGTAAAGAATCTGCCTGCAATGCAGAAGATGCAAGAGATGAGGGTTCCATTAACTGGGTCAGGAAGATCCTCTGGAGAAGGGCACGGCAACCCACTCCAGTATTCTTGCCTGGAGAATCCCATGGACACACTCTTCATTTTCATCCATTGGAGAAGGAAATGGCAACCCATTCCAGTGTTCTTGCCTGGAGAATCCTAGGGACGGAGGAGCCTGGTAGGCTGCCGCCTATGAGGTTACATAGTCAGACACGACTGAAGCAACTTAGCAGCAGTAGCAGCATGGGGGAACTTAATTCCAGAGCTGTGGGAGAGGCCTGGAGTGGGCACAGATGGGTCCCAGGCTTTCAGATCTGTCTGTAAAAACAGGCATGATGACCCCTGCCCCAGTCACAGGGCCACCTGGGAGCTTGTCCCTTGGTGAGTGACTTCAGGCTGAATAATCATCAGACCCATCAAGTTCAGGGGCGCGGGGGCAGGGGCACGGCACCGAGAACCTCTCCCCTCCACTGAGTGGGCCATTCACCCTCCCTGAACACCTCCTCCTCTCCCATCCTGTTTATTTCCTTCCTAGGAATTCATGCTCTGCATTCATGATTGATTGGTCTGTTGACCTGTTTATTAACTGTTTTCCAGCTTTTAATTTCTAGAGTAAGACCTGGGAGAGGGCACGGGCATATGATGCTTGAACATGCAGCCAGGATGGGGTTCAAATCCAGGCTCTGTCACCCATGGGGCGCTTGGGCAAGTTACTCTTTGTCACATGCGAGGATGAGGAGAGTAACCCTGACTTCACTAGGTTGGCATAGGATTAAAACAGACCACGGATCCTCAAGCTTCAGTGTGTTCCAGAATTGCCGGGGAGCTTGTTAAAACACAGACCACTGGACCAACTCCCAGTCTTTCTAACATGGGAGATCTGGGGTGGGGCCCAAGAACCTGCCTTTCTAACAGGCTCTCAGGAGATGCTCATGCTGCCAACCCTCTGTCTATGCGATTTTCCAGACAAGAATAGTGGAGTGGGTTGCTGTTTCCTTCACCAGGGGATCTTTCCGACCCAGGGATCGAACCCGTGTCTCCCGCATCTCCTGCACTGACAGGCAGACTCTTTGCCATAAGCCACCAGGGAAGCTGGGCTCCCTTGGGGGGGACAGAAAAGCCCCTCTCGGCCCTGCTCAGCTGGAGAGGCAGCTGAGAATTTGGGCTGAAATGGGGCCTGACAGCTTGGGTTGACTTGGGTTCTGCCAGCAGTGACTTGGGACCTGTGAACCCATCTCTGTGAGGCTTAGCTTTCCCTTCGACAAGATGGGGACACAAAGAGGCCCCCAGTTATGGGGCCGTGGTAAGAATTCAAGGAGACAGAGGCCAGCAATCATGGGACATGGCAGGGACACATGCCAGACTAGAGCAGGCCCCAGGAGTGGCTGGGGCGGGAGAGGCACCACGGGAGCCCGCGCCCCCCTCCCCCAGGACAGGAGGGTGCCTGCCCAGACCTTCCCCCAAAGCAGGCAGAGACTCCTGGGTCAGCTGGGCAGGCACAGCTGGTTTAAGGTATTTTAGAGGCAAATCAAATCAAATGAGAATTTATAATCCTTCCTGAGGTCTGGGTTCCATCAACCTAAACTCATTAGGCCAGAGCAGTGCAGGTGCAGCTAAGGAAGAGATTGTTCCGCGTTTCCTTCATGCTGGGCGCCATCTCCCTTTCAAAATAAGAGTCTTCTCTAAAACCTCCCACATATTTGGAGCAAAACTCTCATTACAGAGGCATCAGCTTCCATTTCTGCAAATAGGACAATCAAGAGACGAACAGAAGCCAGTCCAGGGGACCAGCAGGTGGAGTCTGGCAGAAACCAAAACCCTCATTCAGAGGACTTCCCTGGTGATCCAGTGGTTAAGACTTCGCCTTCCTGTGTAGGGGTTATGGGTTTGATCCCTGGTCAGGGAGCTAAGCTCCCACATGCCTCATGGTCAGAAAACCAAAACATAAAAAACAGAAACAATATTGTAACAAATTCAATAACGACTTTAAAAATGGTTCACATTTTTAAAAATCTTAAAAAAAAAAAGACCCTCATTCATTTCATGCTCACATTTTAACAAAATGAACTTGCCTTCCCAAGCTGAACTATCAAAACATCCTGAAAACTCCATTGCTGTCCCTTGAAACTATTTCTGGTAAGTGAGGGGGAATTAGAGATCAAACCAAACAATGGTTCTGAAATTACAGTGTGAGTCCTCTGGTGAATGTCACTGCAGACAGATTTCCAAAGTGAGTGTCCAGTTTACATGAATCAGGTCTGAGTAGGGGTCATCTTTCCAACTCATTGGAAATGATTAGTAGGATTTAAGAAGTATGAAAGGGCTTCCCTGGTGGCTCAGAGGGTAAAGAAACTGCCTGCAGTGCAGGAGATCTGGGTTCGATCCCTGGGTCAGGAAAATCCCCTGGAGAAGGGCATGGCAACCCACTCCAGTCCCATGGACACAGGAGCCTGGTGGGCTACAGTCTATGGGGTCACAAAAAGTCAGACAAGACTGATTGACTACTGTGCAATCAAATGGGTAAAGATTTAAAACAGGTAAAACTAGTCTATGGCATTAGAGGATAGGACAGCAGCTACCCGTGAGCAAGGGTGTCACAGGGCTCCTGGCAGCTAGTCACGTTCTGTTTCTTGCATCTGGGCACTAGTACTCAGACACCTGAGTGTCTGAAAGTGTCCACTTTGTGAAAATTCCTAACTCCTCTAGCTCTGTGCACTTCTGTACATGTTACACTTCAATAAAATTTTGTTAATAATATGTGTCAGCTGGCTATATCCATCTCCAGTTCTACTCAAGAAGTATTTGTCACCATAGTTCCCCTATTTTAAGAGGTGTGATTAATACCAACTCTTTGGGGAAAAGATATTAACATTTTTATCGATTTTTAAAATTTGGCTATGCCAGGTCTTAGTTGCAGCTCAGGATCTTTAGTTGTGGCATTTGAACTCTTAGTTGCAGCTCAGGATCTTTAGTTGTGGCATTTGAACTCTTAGTTGCAGCATGTGGAATCTAGTTTCCTGACCAGGGATTGAATCTAGGTTCCCTGCCTTGGAAGCATGGAGTCTCAGCCATTGGACCACCAGGGAAGCCCCCACCTTTATCAACTTTAAGACTTCTTGAGTTCAGAAGCATCAATAATCAAAGAAATGGAAGATTTAACCTAAAGCAAATAATTGGGAAACGCTTGTGTGGCGTCCTACTATCTTATGACAGGAAAGCTGTTTATTCACTTGTTCTAAACCCATCCTTGAAGCCGGAAGTGCAGCTCAGGATCAAGATTAAGTAACTGGACTCCCAAATTCAAATACACTTTCTGGGCCAGCTGATGCTTCTCTGTGCTCAGTTTTCTAGTCTCAGAAATAGGGGGGACAGTCCTAGCCCCCACCTGGAATGGCTCTTATGGGAATTAAATAAGCAATAAAGGCCAAGAGGATAAAGGGTGCTTAGCACCCTTGACAAATGTTAGCTACTAAGATTATTACTATTTTTGTGACTCACGTAGCAATAATTGGATAGTATACATGCCTCCAACTCCCCAGTCTAGCCACAAGGGCTAACTCTCAGAAAACTTATTTATGTAGCATGGTCTACCTCCTAGACTCGACTGATTCATGAGTGAACATGTAATTCAAGCTGTCTAAGAGTCCCTAACCAGGAATTTTAGTTGGGTGCAGTAGCTCAATTGAGTCCTCAGGAACTAAGATCCTTCTATCTTTTTGCCCTGCCATTGTCTGCATAGTCCTTAGGCTTGTTGCCTAAAGGTCACAATATGGCTGCCATGGCTCCAACCATCCCATCTTCACAGGACCACATTCAAGGTAAGAAAAGGAAGAAAAGGACAGCGTGTTCTCTTTGTTTATCTGTCACTCACCAGGAAGCAAAATATTTTTCAAAACCACCTCCCACCCCTTTCTACTCCCAGCAGATCTCCTCTTGTATCTCACTGGTTAGACCAGCATCTCATGGCCATTCCAACCCACTAGGGAAGCTGGTAAGGCAAATATGTGGCTAGCCAGAGAGCCATACATACAAGTTGGTGTGGGTGGCATCTTTCTCCCAATAGGCAGGGTACCAGAGGAATACAGTGAGGCAGAGAGGTCACAGGGAAGCTATTCGGTGCAGAGAAGATAGACATAGGGTGAATAACCCTTGGGCTCTTTAAGGACCTGTTGCTGCTATGTCCTTTCCAAAGTCTTGTTGTTGTTCAGCCACAAAGTCTGACTCTTTGCAGCCCCATGGACTGCAGCACACCAGGCTTCCCTGTCCTTCACTGTCTCCAGGAGCTTGCTCAAACTCATGTTCATTGCCTCAGTGATGTTATTCAACCATCTCATCCTCTGTCTCCCCCTTCTCCTCCTGCCCTTAATCTTTTCCAGCATCAAGGTCTTTTCTAGTGAATCAGCTCTTTGCATCAAGTGGTCAAAGCATTGGAGCTTTACCTTCACCATCAGTCATCCCAAGTCTTAGGCATGCATTGATTTTCTTTTTACTCTCCTTAAACTAGTTTGAAGATATATTTTTTGTCTGCAACCAAAGAATTCTGTTACATATAATGTTATTCACAGCAAACACACACTGCCCAGAAACAATTTCTGAAAATACTTCTACATCCTTCAACCAGAAGTCTCTCGTTTCCATCTCTCTTGCAAACAAGCAGAAGTAACCCATGTGCCTGGAACCCACTTACTGGAAAAAGTTCTTACAGGCTTTCAGGATACAAAAGGGTTTCGACCAGGATGGGCAGGCCTTGGGTCCGAGCAGCTCTTGGGTCCGAGCAGCTCTCTACCCTCGGCTCATAAACAATGACACAGATTCTTAAAATGTCTTAAGTATCTTGCTCTGCTCATCCTCTTCCCAGAGGGAGATAGGAGCCTCCTATCCCACAAGCAGAACTCAGTCCAAACCCTACCTGGCCTCTGCTTCCTTCCAAGGGACAATGATGCTGACCATCTCAGATCACTTTTAAGACCTTTGCTACTAGTCTAAGGAGATGGTGATAAAGTAGTTTTCAGCAAACAACTGGCTGTTGGTCAGAATCCCATGGAGTCTTCAAAGTCAGGGTGAGAGATGCACCTATTCACAGGTTTGAGTTTAAAGAGAAACTGAAGTCTCTCCAGAGGCTACAGAGGGTCTGGTTGAATTAATTCCAACATGCAACCCACTTTCTGTATATATTCACTGTGGCACACTATTACATGGAGACTTTGCCACTAATTTGTTAAATATGGAAGCAATATATTGAGCATGTGGCTCAGTCGTGTCTGACTCTTTGCGACCCTATGGACTGTAGCCTGCCAGGTTCCTCTGTCCATGGAATTTTTGAGGCAAGAATACTGGAGTGGCTGCCATTTCTTTCTCCAGGGACTCTTTCTGACCCAGGGATTGAATCCCTATCTCTTGAGTCTCCTGCATTGGCAGGCAGATTTCTGACCACTGCACCACTTGGGAAGCAACCAGTTTAGGGTTCCTATTTTTTTGTGCATAGTGCAGAGTTGAGTCAAATCATGTGCAAATAACCTGTGTAAATCCAACTATATACCACATAGAAAAAACAAAGAGGGAGAGACAAACAACTTAGATTATTAATATTTGAATGTGGTTACCCAATGACCACTTTCAACACACTTTCCATCCCCACACTTGCCCTCTTACTGTGTGGGCCAGAAGCCACTTTCATACCTTTCCATCCTTCCTTGCAGCAAGATCAGGCCTTGTGAACCAGTTTGGGCCAGGGGACTTACAGGACACCTTCTACGGAAAGCCAGGAGACAGACAAGCAAGGAGAGCTCTTTAGGCCCTTCCCCTTTCTCTTGCCTTGAATGTGGGAGTATATGAAGATGTGATGTCTGGGGCTGCAGCAGCCATCTTGTAACTGTGAGGTAATAGCCATAAGGATTTGAGGATGGTGAAGGCAAGGAGGAAAATTCATGGATTCCTGGATGATACCACTGAGCTGCTACCCCAAACTTGGAATCATGTCACTGAAGACTTGCTGTTATGAGAGATATTGATATGCTTTTAAAGCTGAAGCTACTGTTAGGCAGGTGTATGTTGTGACTTAGAACAAGTCCTAAAAGAGACATCATTCCTGTCCATAGAAGCAAGGAGTAGCCTTTGGGAGGCATATATCTTGCAGTACTTCCTATTCATGAAGTGGTGCTAGTGTTTACAAATAAGTATGTTGGTACAGTATGGCAGCACACTAAAGCTACTGGTGTCATCTTGTGTCATGGAAGAAGCACAGTCTATCCCAATGCTGGAAGAAAATCCAACAGTAGGGACTTAACATACAGAGTGTGTCTGTCTCCAAAGTGGCATCTTCCTAAGGAATTCCAAGGGTAATTTTCACTCTGCCCAATTTCTGTCTGACCCCACTACCTTTAGCCTAGCCCCTACAAAAGGGCAAACGCAGCATCACACTTTCAAAACGTCTGCTAAGTCACTTCAGTTGTGTCCAACTCTGTGTGACCCCATAGACAGTAGCCCACCAGGCTCCTCTGTCCATAGGATTTTCTAGGCAAGAGGACTGGAGTAGGGTGCCATTGCCATCTCCGTAACTTCTGTTACTACTACTACTAAGTCGCTTCAGTCGTGTCTGACTCTGTGCGACCCCATAGACGGCAGCCCACCAGGCTCCCCCGTCCCTGGGATTCTCCAGGCAAGAACACTAGTGTGGGTTGCCATTTCCTTCTCCATTCAAAACGTCTAGGCCTCGTCAAAATCTATAATGGGAGATGAATAAATAATATAAATATAGTTTTTCAATGTAAAACTACTTAGGTGAATGTGCTCAGTCGCTCAGTCCTGTCCAACTCTTTGGTTACATGACTGTAACCCACCAGGCTCCTAAGTCCATGGGAGTTTTCAAGCAAAAATACTGGAGTGGGTTGCCATTTCCTCCTCCAGGGGATCTTCCCAACCCAGGGACTGAACCCACATCTCCTGCACTGGCAGGCAGATTCTTTATCACAGACCACCTAGGAAGCCCCCCTAGGAAAAAGATTTTCTAGGCAAGAGGACTGGAGTGGGGTGCCATTGCCATCTCCGTAACTTCTGTTACTACTACTACTAAGTCGCTTCAGTCGTGTCTGACTCTGTGCGACCCCATAGACGGCAGCCCACCAGGCTCCCCCGTCCCTGGGATTCTCCAGGCAAGAACACTAGTGTGGGTTGCCATTTCCTTCTCCATTCAAAACGTCTAGGCCTCGTCAAAATCTATAATGGGAGATGAATAAATAATATAAATATAGTTTTTCAACTGTAAAACTACTTAGGTGAATGTGCTCAGTCGCTCAGTCCTGTCCAACTCTTTGGTTACATGACTGTAACCCACCAGGCTCCTAAGTCCATGGGAGTTTTCAAGCAAAAATACTGGAGTGGGTTGCCATTTCCTCCTCCAGGGGATCTTCCCAACCCAGGGACTGAACCCACATCTCCTGCACTGGCAGGCAGATTCTTTATCACAGAGCCACCTGGGAAGCCCACCTAGGAAAATGCAGTCTTCAGTGTGAGGACTAAGTTGGACCTGGAGAGGAACTGACAGGCATCCGCAATGAGGACAAATCAGGACAACAGGCCATCACAGAAGGACCATGAAGAGACTCTGCAGCCAGAGTCTGGGCTCCAAAGGCAGTTCCAGGAGCAGCCCCCATTAACTGAGAGACCGTTGCTTTCATCCCATTTAATCCTTGCTGCCCTGGGCCCTAAAGTCACTCATGTATGAGAGAAACTGCAATGAACTAAATTGGCTTGCATGTATGCATGTTCAGTTGTGTCCAACTCTTTGCGACCCCATGGACTGTATGTAGCCCACCAGGGCTCCTCTGTCCATGGAATCTTCCAGGCAAGAATACCGGAGTGGGTTGCTGTTTCCTCCTCCAGAGGATCTTCTCAACCCAGGGATTGAACCCGGGTCTCCTGTGTTTCCTGCATTGGCAGGAAGATTCTTTACCACTAGCACCATACAGGAAGCTCTGGGCCCCCCCTAAATTCATATGTGGAACCCCAACCTTCAACAGAAGAGTATTGGGAAGTGGCGTCTTTGGGACATGATGAGGTTTAGCCGAGGTCATGAAGGGCTGGGAAGACAGGCAAGTGAAAGCATCACTTACTACCATCCGCTAATGTTACATGTGGGGCACCTGCTGCCGGGTGGGTACTGTGCTCAGCTCTCTTCCCAGACTCTCACAACAGCCCTTATAGAAAAAGGAAGAGGCCTGAGCTCTCTCTCCATCTTGGGAGGACACAGCCAGAGAGCAGCCGTCTACAAGCCAGAGACAGACCAGAACTCTGCCAAGCAGGCACCCTGATCCTGGACCTCCAAAGCTGTGAGAAATAAGCATGTGATGCTTCAGCTCCCCAGGCAGTGCTGTTCTCTTCTGGGAGCCCAAGGCAACTAAGACAGAAGCTGGGGCCCGGAGCACCTGAGTGCGTCAGTTACTCGCATGAGGTCACACACCTTTCCCTGGGACTCCAAGCCAGGCAGACCTCTATCCCCAAAGCTGAGCAAGTGACTTGTCACCCCCAAGCCCCGGTTTCCTCACACATAAGAATAAATGTGGAAATCGTGCTATTTGATGAGTGGCCGGTAGGTCCTCACTTCAGGTGGAGAAATGTCAATCACCTCAAAAAATGAGGTGAGACAAGGAAATGCTGGGCTTCCCAGGTGGAGCTAGTGGTAAAGAACTCACCTGCCAATGTAGGACGCATAAGAGATGTGGGTTTGATCACTGGGTCGGGAAGATCCCCTGGAGGAGAAAACGGCAACCCACTCCAGTATTCCTGCCTGGAGAATTCCATGGACAAAGGAGCCTGGCAGGCTACAGTCCATGGGGTCGCAAAGAGTCAAACGCCACTAAAGCAACTTAGCACACACATACAGGAAATGCCACTAAGTCCAACATCGACAGAGTTCAGAAAAAAGGGTATAATTTTACTATAAAAGCCTTATTATTCATTTTTTAAAACAGGCCAGTCCATGGTCGTGTTTGTGTCGTAAGCTGGAGGGCTTACCAAAAGCTCGTCCTGTCCATCAGGTGTTTCCTTCAAACTCCGCATCGATAAACACAGATTACCATCAGCAAGATGCAACTTTCTAGTATAACAGGATCCGTAATAAGAAGGCCAGATTCCGGGTTTGCCTCATGCTCAGTCAACAGAGACCATCTTTGCACTTCACCACAGGGCATCCAGCCAAGGGGCGGACAACCTGACTCTGGGTCCCACAGCACTCAGCAGGTGGGATATGTGTCCACACAGCTCCCACCCCCAGAAGGAGGCGGCAGTGCATCCCACCGCCCCACAGCGGAGCAGGAGGACCTGCACGGGCTGGCCAGCTCCAGAGCGGTCCAAGTTTTGGCCGGGCAAGTAACAGCATCGCTACCAGCCGCTAATGTTACATATGGGGCGCCTGCTGCCCTGTGGGCACTGTGCTCAGCTCTCCTCCACTGCCACCCCCCACCTTGGAGGGGACAGATCCTCCCAGCAGCCCAGGAGGCAGGCGCCAACACGACCCAGAGGAGGAAACGGGGACCTAGAGTCTAATAACCTGCCCAAGGTCACAGAGCTAACAAGTAGCAGAGGTGGGATTTAACTCATGTCCGACCCCAGAGCCAGTCTTAGCTACCACCTGAGATGTTTTAGGAGATTTAGAGAAAAAAAAAAAAAGAGAGGACAGGGAGGGGCCTGCTGGGACAAAGTAAATTTAGGAAAAGCTGTGCAGTCTACTTGATCTCCTTGATGAGAATTCATGATGCTCACCCTACATGAGGGGCTTCCAAGGTGGCGCTAGTGGTAAAGAACCTGCCTGCCAATGCAGGAGATGTAAGAGATAAGAGTTCAATTCCTCAGTCAGGAAGATTCCCCTGGGGGAGGGCATGGCAACGCACTCCAGTATTATTGCCTGGAGAATGCCATGGACAGAGGAGCCTGGCAAGCTACAGTCTATAGGGTTGCAAAGAGTCGGACACGACTGAAGAGACTTAGCGTGTTTGCATGCATGCCCCACATGAGAGATGCCAGAAAGTGTTCAAATCTGTTTAACCAAGAGTTTGTTCAAACTCAGAGGAGCCCCTCCAACATCCTAGAAGAGAAAGGGTATCTGTGCGTCACTGGATGTCCAGAGAAAACAAAGGAAGCAGATAAAACTCAGGGTTTTTCCTTTTTTTATTATTTACCTTTCCCCAGGAAGAGGGTTCTTGATGTCCTAAAGCAGGAGTCAGTAAACTTCTGTAACGGGCCAGATAAAAAATATTCTAGGCTTTGGAGACTGTGCCGTCTCTGTAGCAATCACTCAGCTCTGTGGATGGAGTATGAAAACAGCCACAGACAAGACACAAATGAGTCCCAATTAAGCTTTATAAATACTGGGGCCTGAATTCCATCTCACTTCCACATCATGGAATATTCTTCTACCATTCTTTTTTTAAAAAATGAGCAAGTCATTTTTGCTTACAGCCTGCACAAAAATTAGCAGGTTTCCCCGCTTTATTTACTGTAGCTCTGAGCTGCCTTGAGAAATAGAAACTGCAGCTTTGTATTCCCAGCACCTCCTTGCCCCCGGCAAGTTACCTGCTGGAGGGAGGCAAGGTAAGAGAGTAGTGAATAGTGAAAGTCACTCAGTCGTGCCTGACTCTCTGACCCCATGGACAGTAGTCTGCCATGCTCCCCTGTCCATGGGATTCTTCAGGCAAGAATACTGTGGGTTGCCATGCCCTCTTGCAGGGGATCTTCCCAACCCAGGGATCGAACCCAGGTCTCCGGTACTGTAAGGCAGATTCCTTACCCATCTGATCCACCGGGGAAGCTGCAAGAGAGAAAGTTTTGCCCTGTTTCCTCCGGAGCAAAGTTCGGGGAAAGAAACAAAGAGAGACCAGTTCTAAGTGTGTGTTCAATCATTTTTAAGTATCACTGGGCAGAAGGTGCTGTAAAAATATTTTGGCTCCCGGGAGACTTTAGAGATCTGACCTCCTTTTCGTCTCCAGGGTGTTTCAAATCCAGGTAGAGCTGGGATCCCAGGACAGGGCTCACATTTTGATTGCAATCTGTCTTCCTTTCAACTGGAAAATGATCCATCAGTCTTGCCCCAACTCATCACTATGGGCAGATGGGTTTGAAGCAGAAGTTCCCAAGTCAATTTCCAAGTTTGAGGAAAGGTACCCTAAACCAGGGCTTCCCTGGTTGGTTCAGTGGTAAAGAATCCGCCTGCCAATGCAGGAGACACAGGTTCGATCCCTGGATCAGGAAGATCTCCTGGAGGAAGAAATGGCAACCCACTCCAGTATTTTCACCTGGGAAATCCCAAGGACAGAGGAGCCTGGTGGGCTACAGTCCAGAGGGTCGCAAAAAAGTTGGACTTAGCGACTAAAACAACAACGTCAAGCCTAAACCAGTGGTTCTCAATCGGGAGCCATTCCCCACAGGGCACCTCTGATAGATGTTTGGAAACATGTTGTTTGTCACAACTTCTGGCAGCTCGCCTGTAGGGGCTCAGTGACGCTTCTCAACATTCTACTACAGCACACGGGGTGCCCTCCCCCCAGCAGAGAAGAGTGAGCGAAAACAGTGCCGAGGCTGGACACTCAGCTCTAAAGCTACCTGAAAAGGCTGCTTCCAAGTTCCTAGGGTGTTTGAGGCACATGAGACCCAGGGATTTCTGGATCCCCTTTCCCCATCCCCCCACCAGTATATTAAGACAATTAAGAGCTCAGGGGTGTGTAGGTATAAGGCAAGTAGCTTCATTTATTGTTTCCTCCTAAAGGAAATGACCAACCAGTGCCTCCACCCTATAAACATTTACTAGCCCTGGAAGGTTCTGAGGCCCCCACTGCCATTTTTAAGGGCTTCTCCTTCATCAAATGTTAGGTCAAGTCAGTCAGAAAAAGGAACCTGAGAAG
>SJXQ01008609.1:31253-44019 GCA_006408695.1 Aepyceros melampus | reverse complement strand
GCACATTTCACAAAGTTCAGGACCAAGAAGAGAACTGAAAGACCTGATACGATCCACCCACCCACCTCCTTTCTTGCTTATAAACAGAGGACTGCTTTACACAGGGCATCTCTCGAAGGGAGGCAGAGACAGTTTTAGAAGTCTCAGAACACTGCCACATGGGGCTTTCATCTGCTGGCTGAGGCCCCGTTGGGTTAATGGTTCTGTGGATTGATGAGTTGTTAGTCTTCGGGGCGTGATATCCTGAGCACACTCTAAGACAGCTCTCCAGGTCCACACTGCCAAGAGCCACCTCAGGGCCGAGCTTCCAGTGAGGACTTTTCTGTATCCAGTGGGAGAGCTTTCTGGTTCACTGAGGCTTGGAGAAATGTAATCACAGAGAAGAATGCAGGGGCGGGGGTGGTTTAGTCACTAAGTTGTGCCTGACTCTTTGCGAAACCATAGACTGTAGCCCGCCAAGCTCCTCTGTCCATGGAATTCTCCAGGCAAGAATACTGGAGTTGGTTGTCAGTATCCCCTTCTCCAGGGGATTTTCCTGATCCATGGATCGAACCCATGTCTCCTGTATTGCAGGCAGATTCTTTACTGTCTGAACCACCAAGGAAGCCCTGAGGAAAACGTAACAAATATCTAGGTACCCACAACTAAAAACTTGCTGTTCAGTCACTAAGCTTTCTCCAACTCTTTGCAACCCCATGGACTGCAGCATACCAGGCTTCCCTGTCCTTCCCCGAAACTCCACTTTCTCCCAGAGTTTGCTCAAACTCATGTCCACTGAGTCTGTGATGCCATCCAACCATCTCATCCTCTGTTGCCCCCTTCTCCTCCTGCCTTCAAACAACTAAGAATTAGCAGGAGTCAATATCACGGTTGCTTCCTTTTTCCTCCCGTAAACTTCTTATTCTAGCTTTAGATTTATAGAAAAATTGCAAAGACAGTATAAAGTTCTCATGTATACTCAATCAGCTTCCCTCAAGATTCACATCTTTTATAACTGTGGGACACTTGTCAAACCTAAGAATTAACATGGATGGATTACTATTAACTAGACTCCCAATATTTTTCAGATTGCATCAGTTTTTCCATTATTGTCCTTGTCCTATTCCAGGATCCAACCCAGAATACCACACTGCACCTCCCAATGGTTTCTTATTATTAAAACACATTTTGTTAAAAATTGCTTCTAAAAATTATTCATTTACTTATTTTTGGCTACACGGGGTCTTTGCGGCTGGGCACAGTCTTTCTCTAGTTCTGGAGAGCAGGGGTTACTCTCTAGCTGAGGGTATGGACTTCTCCTGCTGCAGAGCACAGGCTCTATGAAGGCATAGCTGTGGCTTGTGGGCTCAGTAGTTATGGCACGTCGGCCCTAGAGTGCTGGCTCAGTAGCTGTGGGGCACGGGCTTAGCTGCCCTGCAGCATGTAGAATCTTCCCAGATCGGGGATCGAACTTGTGTCCCCTGCATTGGCAGGTGGATTCTTAGCCACTGGACACCAGGGAAGTCCAATGTTACTTTCCTTTGTTTTGGCAGGGGGAGTCCAGTCTTATTATTAAAATAAAGGAAACAACAAGAATAGTTGAAGTTTATTTAAAATTTCTCCCCAATCCCATCCCTTTCCTGCCTCCCTAAAGGTGGCTGGTGTGAGTTCTGTGGCCATGTTTCCATAATGTTACCATATATGTATTCGCCCAAAGATAGTATTATCTGGTGATCTTGTGTGTGTCTATTGTGACACCACAAGGAATGCTTACACCCTAAACATCCTCCTATACAACTGGCCTTCTCTCTCTTAACACTCTGTTTTGAGTCTAAGTTGATACATAAAAAAAGAAGTTCTTGCATTTCCCTTCTGTTTCATTACACATGTATAAAAAAATTTATCACAAATTTATTTCTCCAGTCCCCCACTCATGGACATTTAGACTGATGGTGATTTGATGTTATTACAATCAGTATGCAATATTTATTTCCATACATGTGGTAAAAACTACTCCTCCTTTCCATACAGTGTCCTGAGGTATTGCTATTAAAATATCAGTCCCAGCTGCCTCTGGAATTTTCCCATCAGTGGGGTGTGGGGTGCACATAGGTGCCCCAGTACATAGGCACTCAGGGCCCTTGACCCTGTCAATAATTCTTAATGCACAGAGATAGAACAGAGGGGAGTTTCCACAGCAGGGTGGAGAATGAAGGAGAAGGTGTGAGTTGCTTATCTTTATCTTCCTCTTCAGAGCACACAACCACAAAGTCAAGGTCAAGGGCTGAGAGGCTGTTCTGGTGGTCTCATCACCACTGCCCTTGTGCTCCATCTCCACCCTTCACACACCTCCACTGGGCCCCTGGAGGAAAGCGTGAATGAGTTTACATTCAGCAAGAGCTGGATTCAAAGGCCAAACTCACCACTTCCTAGCTTTGTAAATTCAGGGCCCTTTAGCCTCTTCCTCCTTAAAATGGGAATGATACGACTTGCTATGCAGAACCAAAGAGAGTGGAACCAGATAAGGGAGGCTGTTATAAATCCATTAGTGCTACAGAAAGATCTCAACCCTCCCACATTATCACTATGATTTATTTCAGCGATGCATTTAGATAATGAAGGAGTCTCTGACATTTAGTTTCTAGATTCAGCTTTGCAAGACCCTGCCTGGAGACCCTGCCTGGACAAGGAGGTGCCTCTGAAGGAAAAGCCGGACCTCATGACAAAGCAGTCACCTGCACAGCCTGGACAAACACCAGCCAGAAGGGCAAGAACCTCTTGAGCCAAGATGAGTGTCAGGCTCCTTGATTCTCTGGCTAGTGAACCCGAGGGCAGCTGAAGCATGCTTTTGCTGAAAGACAGGTCCTAAAGAGGCGAGTCATTTTACAAGGGAAGGGAGAGAAGCGGTTATTCTTGTCCAACCACGTGAATACTTCAGTGATTGGGACACTTCCAGAAACACTGTTCTCCGAAATGGGGTGCAAGGATTTAGGGTAGGCAAGAGGGATCCGGTGGGACACGGGGCTGGAAATAGCATACTCTAAACTAAGTTTCAAGAACTGATGAACATCAGGGAAGATGGGGATTAAAATATCTCTGCATAACTAAGTGGATGAGATTGAGAAATACAGCTCTTATTACAGTAAGGGGGCCAACAGTTCACTGCTCCATTCCCATAATTTCATCTGGTGAGAGCATCTTCGCTTACAACAGTGTGCTCATCATGAGTGCCATTTCCCAGTTGTCTCTTTCCAAGTTTGGGGTGGGACTGTCATCTCCTGCCACTTTGGGTCAGGTCTGGCCATGTGACAGGCTCTGACCAATGAAATGTGGGAGAAGCACCCATGTTGCTTCCAGCTGGAATGAGGAAAAGCCCATGGACAAGCCATGCTGTCTTTCCCTTTGGTACTATAACTGGTGACATTCAAGAGGGTGGCCTCCAAGAGGGTGGCAGCTCTATCAGCCTGGAGTCCTGAGCACCCTCCCTCCTGGCCGATGTGCAGAGCACCCTGCCAACCCACAACACACTCAGAACAAGAGAACAACAAGGCTCTGTGATTTCAAACTACCGAGATTTGTGGGGTTCTTTGTGAACTCTTGATGCTGACTAGACGAAGGATCAAAATAATCAAAATTTAGGACCAGACCTTTAGCTCGCTGCCTCCAAACTGCTGAACTGCAAGTTTTAAAAGACCAAACTCCATCATGTTGAAATTTTAGTGGTAGCAAAAATTACATTTGTCTGGCTAATGAATTAAACTTGCAATCTTCGCACTAATTACTAATGATGCATTAGTTAAAATGTGTATTAGTGAACATCAGAATTTGTGTTTTTTTATCTTTAGTGCCTCCTACTTAGATTTCTCTTTTAGTCTTTGTTTTATAAAGTACAAACCTAAAACAGGAGTAATTATATGATCTATTTCTACTTTGGGTGTGTACTCAAAGATTTATTAGTAGGGATTCAGTATTAAAAAACACTCAGGGGGACTTCCCTGGTGGTCCAGTGGCTAAGACTCTGCACTCGCAATGCAGGAGGCCTGGGTTTGATCCCTGGTCAGGGAATTAGATCCCACATACTGCACTAAGACCCAGCGCAGCCAAATAAGAAATATTTTTAAAAACCACACACACACTCAGAAGATACTGCCTTAGGACAGCTCTACGTCTTTCATGCACACACACTGCCAATGTCTGAACACTTTCTGTGCCATGAGAATTCTGCAGGGCAGGGGAAGAGTAGGCTAGGAAGAATGCCTGAGAAAGTAGTCAGGAGGAGAGTCCTTTATTGAAGGCCAGAACAGAAGTCATCGAAACTACAGAATAACCCGCCTGCCTTTGAGTGCGTGGTTAAACCACTGGGCAGACGAGCGCAGGGAACATTCTAGGTGGACGGCCATGCTAAGTGCTTGGGTTCTTTTTTTTTTTTCCAAACTATGTGAAAGCAGGAGAGAGGCTAGCATTACAAGATGGTACAGGCCTAACTTCAATGTTTTAAAAACGTGCAAGTCCTCAATTTTGGAAACACTGCAAGTTTTTATTCACAGCCAAATTTAATTAAGCCAGACAACAGAAGATTGAAACTTGAAAGCTACTCTGGGGAGATAAAGAAGTGAAAGAATAACATGTGACCTCAAAGATGTGGGGAACCTTAATACTCTCTAAGTCGAGAGTTTTCAAATGGTGTAGAAAGAGCTGAAGAGAATTTATGGGAAAACTTGGGTGAGAAAGCCCACCCTGTGTCTCAGGCCCTGGAGACCTCCGCCGTCCACTGATCTCCAGAGGCTTCCAAACACACTGAATCCACTCAGGGATTTGTTATCCCAACCCTAGCTGGGGGAATGGGGGGGGGTAGCCTTGCACCTGCTCCCATAAAAAGTGGGGAAGTTGTGCCGGTCTGTTAATGAATGCTTTGGGCTTGTCACTCCCTCAAAGGAAAAGACAATTTGTACTTTGACCGCCTTCCAGGAAGGGATGGGAAGAAATATGTCAGTAATGTGAGTTTTTGAAATAAAAAATTTTTTATTTGGAATAATTTTCAATTTACAGGAAAGTTGCACGGACAGTACAGACTTCCTGTGCAGCCCTCATTCAAGTTTCAGGTGCCCTAGGAAGAAAATTTTTAAATAGCATCGATGCTAAAATCAAGAGCAAGTCAGCATTAGGCTCTGTGTGTGCGCTCAGTCACTCAGTCGTGTCCGGCTCTTTGTGACCTCATGGCCTGTAGCCCGCCAGGTGCCTCTGTCCGTGGGATTTCACAGGCAAGAATACTGGAGTGAGTTGCCATTTCCTTCTCCCGGGGATCTTTCCAACCCAGGGATCAAACCAGGGTCTCCTGCGTTGGCAGTTGGATTCTTTACCACTGAGCCGCCTGGGAAGCCCCAGCATTAGACTCTACCTATCCTCAGATAAGTTTGGTGTGCTCAAATTTCACTGATCTCTAAAGAAGAAAATGAATGTGTGAGGGGTATATGGGTGTACACAAAGATGTACATCTTTAGGGCCATTTTCTTCATGTCTCTAAAACAACATGGGTGGCTTAATCTTGGTATTTTAAGATCAAGTACTTAAAAACTGAAATTTATACCAACGTGAATGGTGATCTGGCCACCAAAACAGAAACAAGTTTCACCATTTATTGTGTACCTACTATGTACCAGACTCTACCCACACGAAATTTGATTTTGTCTTTATGAGGGTCTGTGGAGGAGGAGATGCCTATCCAGCTTTCTAAAATGAAGAAACAAACTCAGAGACATTAAGTAACTTGCTCAAGGTCACACAGCTAAAATGCAACCATAGTGGAAATAGACACTATGGTTTAGGGGTTTAAGCTGTGTCTAAAGAGAATCAGTGTGGATGCGGTACCGTTCTCTCTCGCCAAGTCACACCCTCTGCTGTCACCAGGAACTTCCGCTACACGGCAGTGAAGCCCCCCAACCCCCCACTCCATATATCACCCAGAATTAGCTGCAAAGTGTCAGGAAACTTGGCCAGGCAGCCCCAAGCATCAGTGAGGGCTGGAAGCCTTCACCGGGAAGCCCTTTATAGAAAGCCGCAGTTGGCAGCCCCTGCTCCTGCATGGGAACAAATTAACATTGGCATTCCAAACACAGGAAAGGAAGGAAATTGGAAACACAGTTTATACTTGGCAGCTCTTTGAAATACTGTACCATGCTACCGACATCAATTAATGAAAAGCAGGGTTGTGCTGAGAGGCTCTGGTTTGCAAATGCATTAACACACGTTAAACATGTTTGTACAGGAACCAGATTATAAGCACCCTGGCTCCAAAACAATAAAGCAATTACCCTAAAACTGGTGCTCTCAGAGTTGTCATTAATTCAATCCACTCCACTCGGATCAGCTAAGGCTTTTCTCGGCTCCCAGCAATGCCTCCCGACACAAATGTTGAAAGGACAGCATCGCACATGCTACTCTGAGTTTCACATAAGTAAGTGTCAAGCTTCATGCACTACTAATGTCCCCCCAAATCATAAACACTCCACTTTGGAGAGGGTGGGTAAAACACAGAGGCAGCCCTGGTATTCATCCACATTGCCATCTCACGTCAGGTTTGGGCAACTTTTCCCCACAGAAGGTTAACTGGGAAGTATCTGTTCCACATTAAGAAATATCGAGTCACATTTTTTGTCAAATAATATTTGTCAAATGCCATTTGCTGCAAAACCCAGAATTCAACTGCAGCTGAACACACAACTAATACCGAACGGTTCACATAATAGCTGTGGTTGTACATGGGATCATTTGCAGCGAAAGCACCCCCCTTCCTCTATAAACTGTTTCAGGAATTGGAAAGAAAAGCCTCTGAAGCTCTGGAATAAATAAAGTACTGTGCCTTGAGCCGCCCGGTACAAAGGACCCAGCAGGCTGGGAGAACAGACTCAAAACAACCAGGAAGGCAGAGAAAAGATTTTAGATGATGGGGGCAGGGGTGAATCGCGGCATGTCTGGCTTGCAGAGTCAGCCTGGGCTAGTTTCTTGAAAGACTTGCACCTTCACACACTGCGCTTGTGGGTCCAGGCACCTGCGAGCACACCCTGGAGCCAGGCAGCAAACCTCCCTGATGTGGCCGGTGCCTCACCCAGGTGACATCTCCGCTTACCTCCACGCCGATCTGGTAATCTTCACATCGTCGGAGCAATTTGGGTGTGAAAGCTAAATGCATTCTCCTTTGCACCACAAATTAACAGTTTCTATGTAAATATTGGTATTTCCTCACCCCAGGAAGGCGAGAGGAGGCAAAATGACACCGGCGTATTTGATTGAAACTAATTAAAAGCAGAGGGTCAAGCAATTCAATATATTGATTTTACCAGTGGGACTTAAATCTTCTATAATAAGTGTACACAGCTGCAGTGTTCTCCCACCGCCACGTTTTAAAGGCTAATCCTCGCATTCCTTCTGACAATAACATGACAGGTCCCACACATCCCTGCCTGTGCCCTAACCCCGGTGACACTGCCAGAGCGAATTAAAGCAAAGCACTCCAGCATCCCCTGCCACAAACCAGCCATGCAGACAGCCCCCAGCCAGGTCTGAAGAGGTGGTCACCAAAAAATGAACGGGGTCAGCACCTGGTCCAAAGGGCTCTCCATTAAAAAATCTCCAGCTGGTTAAATGGACGGGCAGGCTGGGGAAGGGTGGAGACGAGAGTGTCAGGACACTCTGATTCTCGCAATGGGCCAAATATGACCTTACCCAATGGGGGGGGGGTGATATTAAAGCGATACGAGTGATCAATCAATTTAGATGAGGCTCTCCCTGGAATGAAGTCATCACTCTCTCCAAGTTCAGCAGACATGTGATATTTGCTCACATCGCAGGCACGCCGGTGGTCAAGGGATCGCGGGCCAGCTGTGTTTATCTCGGCAGAGGCTTGACAGGCAGCGACGCGATGGAAGGCCCCGACCCAGAGCTCACAGGAGCTGCATCCCAGAAGCTGTTTCCTCTCTCTGTGCATGCAGAGAACCCCTCTCTGCTTCTCCAGGTCTCCTCTCTCACTCACTTCAAGGGCCACCCTGCAACCGAGTGACAACTCTGGAATCAACCACTCTGGAATCAAAACCACAAATAGCCATGCGAGCTGGCATCCAGGGTTTGGCCTTAACCTGCTCTGATTCCAGAAGGGAACTACAAAGACGATCCAAAAAGTTCAAATCTGGGTCACATATATCTTGGGAGGAGGGTGGGGGAGAAGATCTTTGATTTATATAAGCAGGAAAATGAGGTTTAAAAGAAGTGATGTTGAAAGGGTTACTGAAAACACAGCTGTTGGTGCGCTCCTATAGTGAAGGCGCTCTGCAGAAAAGAGAGAAAGAAAGAGAGAAGGAGGGAAGGCTGGGTGACATCTATATTAACCTCTGGCTGCTCACCAGTGAAGGCCGGCGCTTGAGCGCTGGAATGCGGGACAGCCCTTTCCAAATTTTAACACAAGCCAGGTTACAGCTGCGAGTGCCTGCAGCCCGTGCTCCCTCGGCAAGCACTCCCTGAAGGAAATTTTTAAACTGTAACTGAATCTTTTTCTAATACTCTACAGTGGTAGGGCCTGTTCTGAAGGGGCAAAAGGAGAGATCTTAATGCCAAACACTTGTCAACAAAAAGGATCACCAGATGGTATAAAATAAAAGTAAAACGGAACAGCCTTCTCCCTGTGCCTCCTCCCTGTGCCTCGGCTACATTAACAAAAGCCACTTCTAGACCCTGAGCCCAATAAGGACAGGTTTCCAGCTTCCTTTTTTTTTTTTTTTAAACCTTAACTTCGAAGATGAAACAAATTTGGTTCCTTCATAACCTGGACCACAGACAGACGTGTACCACACACCCCCAGTGCCACGGGTTTCTTTAGAAGATTCCAGAAAGAGCTGCTGAATTTCTCCAAAGAAAGAGGGTGGGGGGCAGCTATAGCCGGATTCGGTTTGCAGAATTCACATTGCCTGGGGACAATTTAAGAGAGGGTAGCCTGTTTTGAATTCCAAAATTAAGTCTACACAGAGGAGTTGGGGGCTTGTTAATCCAAACCAGTTTACAAATCTCGCCATTGAACTTAAGAGGCCCAGGCTGGGAAGATGCGAGTCTCCGTCTGGCAGTTCAGCTAGCGTTACACGGGCTTTATTGTACAGGCTGGTCTTTGTCACAAGGTGTGGTCTGAGGTCCTCATTCTCAGCACCTGGTTTTGTCATAAATCCTCTGGTTCCCCTCTAGTTTAGATCCTGCTCCAGCCTGGCAAAAAGCTTGAATTTTGAGGAGAATGACTTGCAGGAACAAAAACCAGTCTGGCTGCAGACAGAGGGAAGAAGAAACGTACCAGGTCTGCAAAAGCCTTCAGAATTCAGGCTGAAGTCCCCCAAGTACTGCAGGACAGCAGGGGTATGCAGTGATGGAGAAGAGGGTGGTGGAAGGAGGAGGGGCTTTGGGGCAAGGATCGGGTGGTGGAGGTCAGTCTGCCTTCAAGGTCTCTGTCGACAATCCCCAATGGACCCCTTGGGTCCCCTGCATGATAACAAGAAGTAGCTATATATGAATAAATAACATTTTCTCACTTTTAGGTCAAGTGTGAGACTAAACACACTCCTTTAGAAAACTTTGTATGTTACAGGTCAATATGAACTGCAATCCAAGGAAAAACCGTGTGTTTTCTCTCAGCCTCAAAGCAAGTCTCCTACATGCCTCCCTCCAACCCCACTGTTACCCCCAGCCCCTCTTGAGCAAAATCTCGGAACCCTCACAGAACAGAAGAGATCGGAGGTTAGTTCCCATACTGCTGCGTAGCAGAAATTAAAGGGCAACCATAGAAACATCTACAGGAAGCGTCTTGTCCAACTGCGGTCCAGGTCTTCACCCAACTAATTACCTCGAGTTTTAGGGGCCGAGAAAGAAAGAAAACAAGGTCAGGGCACTCTGTTAAAAGCCACTCTGCCATCTAATTTGGAGTGATGTTCCAGAAAGCAAGACCTGAGAAAGTCAGGACTGTCCCATAAAGCCCAAAGCCAGCCCGACTGATTAAGAGGCTCAGACAAGCCGGTCTTTGTCCTTTCAAGATGAAAGAAATGTGGCTAACGGGTTGAAAGGTGTGTGTACAGCCAGAGAAGGAAAACCACCCAGCTGTGGCCTTCCCAAACAAGTTCCAGCTTGCTCCCCACCGCCATGGGGGAGCAAACAACCCTGCCCCAAGTTTCCCAGAGGTCCCCCGTTGGCAACCTGGTCCTTTTCTGGCATGCGGGAGCCCGGGTCTGGCCAGGCTGCTGGTCTGTAAGTCGTAGGGTCCTTTCCAAAGCACTGGGTTTGCAGAGCCCTCCACAGAAGCCAGGGCTTACAAATACCTTTTGAATGACCTCAGCCAGGCTCTGAAGGCCACCACCGGGACCTGCTGCCTTCACCGAGAGTCGCTGGTACCCAACAGAACAGAAAAGATACCATAAATCCCCAGCCTGAGAAAGGGCCCTGGTTAACCTCTGGCTTCAGGATGGCTACAGAACTCTGCTTTAACTGATGTATTTATATGTACATATTTGGGATTTTTCTTTAGTTTCTGGTATAGGTCACAAATACACGTTGAGGGGGGGGAAAATCATACAAACAAAAGTGCAGACAATGAAAAACTCCCAATCTCTAAGGCCCCAACCCAGTTCTGCCCTGCCGCACCCCTGCCACCCAGCCCCCCAGTGAAATCTATTTCCAGCCCATGGGGTCTTTCAGTGGGAAAGGATGATATACCGCATGTATGTAACCTCACTGATCTGCACCTTGCTTTTTCCCACCTCATACATCTTGGAGATTGTTCTAAATCAGGACATATGGGGTTGCCTCATTCCAACACGCTGCCTAGTATAATTTAAACTTTCTTTAAGTCATTTTGGCATCCAAACCTCCCACCCCTTGCTCTCGTTGAAACTCGTTTCACTATTTGATTTGGGGCTATTATTAAGGACAGACAATGGCCTCCGGGGAACTCCAGGGACCTTATCTCGTGCAAGAAGCGCTAAGGTTGATCCGCGCTTCCCGCCACCCTCCATCCACGTCCCGGGTGCCCCCGCGAGGGGCTTTAGGACCATTATTTCCCTGTTGACACAGCGCCGGTGGGCGTGAGTTTGCTGTCTTGACTTTGTACGTATTTTCGCAGCAAGTTACACATGTAGAATGAAAGCGGCTCAGGAAACAGCGCTATCGGGGCGTGTTATCTCAGAAACCAAATATTTGATCATCAGCCCTACAGCGCGCAGTCGGGGGTTAGTTTGAGCAACCTGGTGAGTGTGCGTGCACAGATGGAAGGGGAGCACCGCGCCCGCGCCGCAGCGCCAGCCTCGAGGTCCCCGGGGTCGTTGGGGCTCTGGTCAGAAGCCGGGTCCCCTCGCCTACCCCGGCGGCGTCTGCTGGGAGATCCCTCACCACCCATTAGCCGAAAGCCATGGTTTGCGCGCCACACGTGATAAACGCTGAAAACGGATTCTGCCGGTCCGGGACCTATCATTAAATATTTAAAATAGAAAGCTCGCAATGGCCATGTTTCTTCCCCAGCTCCAGCCAGGAGAGCTGAGAGCGAGGGGGTCGCCCAGCGGCGAGGAACGGGGCCCCCGAGGGGCCCGGGGCGCGCTGCACGCTATGGCGGGCGCACCGGGAGGAGACAGGTAGGGCTAGCCAGGGCCGGGATGGGAGGCAACGCCCGCGATGCCAGGGCCGGGGAGAGCAGAGAGGGGCTCAGAAAGGGCGGGAAGGCAGCTTCGCGGAGCAGGGCCCTTTAAATCCAGGTAGCGCGGGCCGAGCCGGCCGGGCACAGCTCACATGACCGAACCCCGCGCTTTGAACTGAGCCGCGGCCCGCCCGGCGCCTCCTGCCCCAGAGGTGCGGCCACCGATTTAACCCAGAGAGGGCTTCAGACCGGTCCTTACTCCCCCCAAACTCCCACAGGTCAGACGAGCCCGGCTCGCCCAACCTGCGGCGCGCGCGGCTAGGGGTCCACTAAGGCAGGGGGGTGGGAGACCCTTGGCCAAGCGCTGCAGTTTTGCTAAAGACCAAGAGTGGAGAGATGGGCGGGCTGGATGTTAAGAAGCGGCCCCCTCCCAGTCCCAAAGCGACTCCTGACCCAGAGGCGCACCCCCTCCCTCCCGGCTCCACTCACCAAGGTTGACGAAGCTCATGACCATGTCGGCGTCGGTGAGGAAGTGGCTATCTTGCAGGCTGGCCAGAGGGGGGCCTTGGGTACTGAAGACGGCCTTGTAGGGGTAGGAAAAGCCCTGGCCGTCGGGCCCGCTGCCCTCCTCCACCCCATGGCATTGTACAGGTCCAGCATGAACATGGGCGCCGAGTTGTGCTTGCCCTGGAGGTGGGGGCGCGGGCGATGGGGCAAGCCCAAGATGGAGAGGATCTCGCGCTGCATCTCTCGGCGCTCCTGACTGCGGAGGCGCCGGTGGATGAAGCTCGAGTGCACCTCGTTGTCCAGGCTGAAGTCGGCCAGGGCGGAGCGCAGCAGGAACAGCGGCGCCCAGAGCGCCACGAAGCTGTGCGGCGCCGCGGCGCGCAGCGAGCGCATGTGCATCGCGCCGGCTTTTACGCGCGACCCGGGCTCCTGGCACCCGGCACCGGGGCCCCGCGCCGCCCCAGGTGGCAGAGGGGGGCAGGCGGCCGTCCACGCCGCTCGGTCACTTGCTGCAGATGGGTCCCGCTGCGCCCGCGCCGGACATGGCCCCTCCCCGACCCGCTGCGCTCTGCCTGGACCCCCGCCCCCGGCTCGGCTCTGGCCCCGGGGCTCCTCGCCCCGCACTCGCCC
>SJXQ01008609.1:0-30535 GCA_006408695.1 Aepyceros melampus | reverse complement strand
ATAAGGAAGGCTTCCTGGAGGAGGTGGCACTCGAGCCCTTCACCCCCTCTTGCCCCTTCCATTTACTCCAGACATGCTGATCCCTCCCTGAACTTGTTGCCAGTTTGCCTTTGTACTTGCCAGTCCTTCTGCCTGAACACTCTTCCTTACTTGTCTCTGTCCCCACCTCAGCCATCTGGCCAGCCCTCCACCTCCAGGTGCCACTTCCTCCCAGACCAGCGCAGATAAGGTTCCTTTCCCTCCTCATCCCCACACACCTGTTTTCTTTAACTCCTCCTCCCTCCCCTGTCGGGAATGACTGTTTTAAGTTATTTGTCCTGTTTTTATTGTCCTGTCTCCCCACTAGCCAGGGAGCTCCCTGGGGGGCCAGGCCCGTGCTCTCTCAGATGCCCTTGAATCCAGGGCCTGGAAGCCACTGTTACTGCACAGTCATGATTGTTGAGTGACTGAAATTTTGTGGGCTAGAAAATTCCTCCCCACCTCTGAGACTAGATAGCCTGGCCCGCTGGCTTTGCATGCAGTTCACCTCTGAGCCATAGACCTTGTCACACGCTCCTGGCCTTCTTTCTTCTCTCCCCTCATTCATTCATTCCACAGATGACACTGAGTTGGCCACTTGCGGCCCAGCTCACACTGAGCATGGCACACTGGCACCCCACACAACTCAGAACTGTGGTGGGACCTTGAGTGAACTACTGCTCTTTGGAGGCTCAGTCTCTTCATCTGTAAAACCAGGAGCAAAATCACACTTGGGTGACTTTGGCAGCACCATGGGTCAAATTCAATCTCACCTCCTTCCTTTCCTGCCCCAAGGAGTATGTCAGTCGATGAGTCGTGCTGGAATCTTTGTGACCCCATGGACTGTAGCCCACCAGGCTTCTCTGTCCATGGGATTCTCCAGGCAAGAATACTGGAGTGGGTAGCCATTCCCTTCTCCAGGGGATCTTCCCAACCCAGGGATCGAACCTGGGTCTCTCTCATTGTAGTCAGATTCTTTACCATCTGAGTGACCAGGGCAAACCACAAATCAGTGGTTCCCAGATGATGGGCTAGGTGAAGGGTGACCACAGGGAGTCTGGGATGAAAGGTAAAGGGCTGAGTTTGGGGACAATGGTTTCCTTTGAAGGGAGGGGTCTGGCTAAGCCTCACTTCGGAGAGGCAGAAAGCTCCAGGGCTGATCAAAAGGAACCTGATCTGAGTTTTCTGAAGGAGAGGTGGTTCTGCCATGCAGCCCCCTTTGGGGGCTTTTGGACAAAATGGCAGTGTGAGAGGCCACACAGGTGGAGGTGGGCAAGGCAGAGTCCTGGAAAGGAGAAGAGAAACACAAGGCTGCAGGTCCTAGCCATTCACGGGGCATCCTGGCCTTGCGCAGGCCCCAGGCTGCGAGACGGCATAGGTTCCGGGCCCTCTGGCCCAGGGCTGTGCCTCTGCCTTGTCAGTAAGGTGCTGTGAAAACCCCTCCACCTGCATTTGTCCGTCGACTTGTTTTTTCAACACAGGTTTGTTGAGTACTTCCTGGGGGTCAGGCAGGGTGGGCTTCATGGGCATGTGACCTGGTAGGAAGGGTCTCACACTTGGCTTAAAGCTCTCCCATTGCCATATTGCAGCTCTTCATGGTACCTGAACAAAGAGGCCCTGGTTTCATTTCGCGCTGGGCCTTGAGAGTTATGAGGCCCATCCCAGGGCCAGCACAGTGCTGGGCTGGAGGGGACAGGAGAGAGCAAGCTCACACGGAGCTCGGTGGTGACCTCCACCACCTTCCAGGCCAGGAGAGAGAAAGCAGGAGCCTTACATGTCGTTTGGGGGTGGGAGAGGAAGCAGTGCTCAGCCATGGATTCTCTCAGGCAGGGGATAGCATGCTCCCACAGGGCATGTGGGAGGGTCTGGGGGAGTGCCCTAGATGGGACAGTGGAGGGTGAGAAACAGCAGAGGGACCAGCCGATACAGTTGGAGCAGCACTGGTTGGTCCAGTGTCCACTTGGAGCACGTGTGGCCCAGCTTGCAGCGGCCTGTGATAGAGTGAACAAGTAGGGAGAGGTGGAGGAGGTGGGAGGGGGATCTCCTGAGGGAGATGCCTTTGACCTGAGTCCTGGAAAGATGAGAAAGAGAGGGCTTTCCCAGGGAGAAGGAGCAGGAAGCAGAGCACAGGCCCTGCAGAGAGAGGAGAGGCCAGGAGGCTCTGTCTTCCCAGGGCTGCCTGTCCCCCCTGCTTAACTTGGAGCTGGCCTTCCAGGGACAAAGACACTGCAGCGGCTGTGCCACCTCCAATGCCAGCTGAGACAGAGGAGGTTGTTTTCTTCTAAAAGCTGAAATACTACTGACTGAAGACAGGAGAAGAGAGAGGCAGAGATGGTTAGATAGCATCACCCATTCAATGGACATCAATCTGAGCAAACTCCAGGAGATAGTAAAGGACAGGGAATCCTTGTGTGCAGCAGTCCATGGGGTCACAGAGTTAGATATGACCTAAAGGGTAATGGTGGACCTTGGAGAAAGCAATGACACCCCACTCCAGTACTCTTGCCTGGAAAATCCATGGGCGGAGGAGCCTGGTAGGCTGCAGTCCATGGGGTCGCTGAAAGTCGGACATGACTGAGCAACTTCACTTTCACGTTTCACTTTCATGCATTGGAGAAGGAAATGGCAACCCACTCCTGTGTTCTTGCCTGGAGAATCCCAGGGACGGGGGAGCCTGGTGGGCTGCCGTCTACGGGGTCGCACAGAGTCAGACACGACTGAAGCGACTTAGCAGCAGCAATGGTGGACCTAGGGCTGAGTGTGCAGGCCCCAGGCTATGACATCTCACAGAGCCCTCACCCCGCCCTTGCTCTGGGTGCCATCTTTTCTCATCCAACACAGAGATAATATGCTTTTCATTCCTGAGACCCAGAAAAGACCAGATTTCCTCTGAATTCCCTGCACCTCCTATTTAGCCATCTATTTCTAGTGATCCATGCTGGGAGTAGTGGGAGGTGGCTCTTTATCTTTCCTGCTTCCTCCCTTAAAGGAGTCCTTAAGACTGCACCAGGCCCCCAGTGAATGCCTGCTGGATTGCTCAATGAATGATGAATGCACACCATGCAAACGAGAATATCTGACTAGGAGTACATGAGATGCCAGTTTGAAAGCCGAGGCTACCAGCAAAGGCTTCAGGATTGTTTGGAGAAAGTCTTGGGTAGGGGAGCTGGAAGTCTGGTTTCACACCTCCACCCTGCCACTTGCAGCCCCATACCAGGGATTTGCCATCTCTGTGCCTTAGTCCCCCCATCTATATAAGGGGGGAGGACTAAGACCGCCTGTCTTCTAGGGTTACTGGGAGGATTCAGAAGTTAAATCAATTCATGTAGCTGACTTCACAAGGTGGCTGGGGCACAGAGAAAGCATTTGATAGATGTTAGTTACCATCTGGATGAAAAGGAAACTATGTTAACAGGAAAGCCTCCTAAGCTTAAAAATAACAACACAACTTTTCAGGAGGGTCTGCTTTTTGGCCAGCACTGAAAGCAAATGTATCCTGACTAGGAGCGGATCCAGAGCAGGGGTGAGGACGAGCCGAGAGAACAGGGCAGAAGGGGAGAGCGGAGCAGAGATGAAAGGGTAATTCGTGCATTCTGATCCACTCATTGTCCCTCAGCTGCTTCTCCCATGCTATCCAGGGCCCAGGAACTTCCCTGGGGCCTATCTCATTTCCCCAGCAGACAGCCCCCAGCCACCCACCCCCAGTTGAGGTTCCCCCAAGCCGGGGCACCCAGCTCGGGGCTCAGGGCCTGTAACCTGATCTCCCCGGTCTGCTCCACATGGGATGAAAGATGGCCTGGAAATCTAAGGGGTGTTATTGTGTCTGGCCAGCCCCGGCTGAGTGTCCACACACTCACTCACCGGCCCCCCAGCTCTGGGTAAGGAGTTTTCATTTCATACATCATCAGTCACATCTTGCAGAAGCGATTTTGACCAAGTCAGCATATGTCTCGAAAGCAATAAAAAGAAGAAAAGAATCCCGCTGACACACACATTCAGTGGGAGGTCGGGACCTCATCTTCAAGGGCAGGACTCTGCTACCATCTGCCCTGGAGGAAGCACAGCAGGCCGGGGGCTCCCTGGGGCCCCAGAACAGCCAAGGGAAGCTGGGGCCGCCCCCTCTGTCCACCCACCTGGCCAAGGCCTGGTGACCTAGGCCTCAGAGCCCAGTAGGGAATAGGGGGCCAAAGCCTCCTCATGCATGGGCTTTAAAATCCTTGTGTGCAAAGAGATCTACGTTAGAGAGGAAATGATTTTAGCACACCTGTAATTCGATGTTGCTTTCCATGCACAGCTCTCATTGCACTGGAGATGGAGACACATGCCTGCTCACGCTGGGACTTTCTCTGCACAATTTTTTAAACAGAGAAGTAAGATAATAAACAGTTTCTATCAGTGTTAAATACATGTGGCAGTAGCCACCGCTCCAAATGAAAAACATGAACATCAGAAAGACACACACACACACCTCTCCAGAAAAAGCTGATGCTCAAGGTGAGATTTCCATGGTCTCCCAAACAACTAATGGCAAGATGTGGTTTTATCACTAGCTTGGCTGTGATTTCTTCCTTGACTGGGAGGCGATCTGAATGGGTTTTGAGAACCAACTAGTCTCAGTTCAGCTTTAGAGGAAGGCCTTTCTCCCTCCCAGACATGACTAAGAGCTCTGACTAGTCCAGAGCTTTCTATTCCACTGGGCACCTGCTAAGCCCTGCACTGCCTTAGCCCATGTCACCCTCTGATACAGAGGGGTTCTATTCTACTTCTCAGACCACAGGAAGGAAACTGGGACTCTGAGAGCGCCTTGCCCAGAGTCACTCAGCTCACTCAAAACCACATCCATCTACGCAGCCCAGGCTCCTCACCTTCTAGTGGTTTAATGGTCTGGGAGGAGATCTTTTCTCCTCTGCTTGATTCTAAAGCGACACTTCTCCATTGCCACTGTGCACACATCCCTGGGGAGCTGTCAAAATGCAGATTCCCACACAACTGGTCTCACTGGGGCCTGAGATTTTGCACTTTCACCCAGTACCCAGAGGGGTACGATGCTGCTGGTTCAAGGACCCCGAATGTCTAAAGTTACAACTAGCTTCCCCTTAATTCCACTAAAGGGGATCATGAACATAGACATGATGACATGTAAAGGAACCCCAGACCCAGATACAACAGGGGAGGGGTGGGAACCAGAGTGAACCGTGGGTGATACCTTCTGGGAATTTGATTCCAATGTACCAGGTAGTTCTAATTTTCAAGAGAAGCTGGGAATTCAGGTTTGCATATGACCACTCTCTAGCATCTGTTGGCAAAGACTTCCATTTGCTTTTGAATTGTGAGACTAAACAAAACCCCCTCGACCAGTCAGATTCAGAAGGCTGCTTGCCTCTGGCCTTATAAAAGGCTCTGCTTGTTTGGGAGGACTAAAGCAGCCTTCCCCTAACCCCAAGCCAAAGGAGTGCCATGGCTAGGACATTTCTAAGCAGATTCCTTTAACCCACTGTTCCAGGAACAGAGGCAGAAAAGATAGGACCTACCACTTCCTCACCCCCAGGCAGAGTTCAACTCCCTCTCCAACTGCTTTTCTGATAAATTCACCCTCCCCCTCACCGTGGGTCAGAAATCACCTAGAAACTTCAAAACCCAGAATTCTTTCTTTAGGAGCAAGAATATTGGTCTTCTAAGCATCACCCTCCTTCCAGCTCCTCTTAGGTTTGGGAATTTCCCATCTTGAGAAGCAGACCCTGCCCTCCATTCCCCCCACCCCCAAATAGGAGCTGAACATCCAGAGATGCACTGTCCCAGCCTGCTTTGCTGCCAGAGCATTGGCAGGGGAACAAGTCTCAGCCAATCAGAGGCATCCACCCCAGAAGCTATTATTCTGCAGAGCAATTTGGGGCCATGTTCCCAGCTGCAGAGCCCCCAGGCCCTCAAAGTTCTCCGGCCTTCCTGGGAGTTCTGCAAGCCTCCCGAGATCCTCTGATGAACACTTTTTCTGCACCAGTTAGCCCCAGATGGTTTCTGTTGCCCACAGCTGTGAACCCTGCTGGATACAGCATCAGGGAGCTAAAAGGGGCCGTGGCTATCACGTGATCTAAAGTTTACAGACCTCTTTTTTTTTTTTCAGCAGCTGAAAATTTTGGTCACGAAGCTTTCCACAGATGGCCAACACAGAAAATAGAAGCATAGCTTCTCTGATTTAGTAGAGCAAGAAAGAGGGTAGGTTTGTTACACAGCAAATAAAAATATAGGATGCCCAGTTAAATTTGAATTCCAGATAAACAAAGAATAATTTTTAGTACGTTGTCGTGTCTGACTCTACGACACCATGGACTGCAGCACTCTAAGCTTCCCTGTCCTTCGCTGTCTCCTGGAGTTTGCTCAAACTCATGTCCATTGAGTCAGGGATGCCATTCAACCATCTCATCCTCTGTTTCCCCCTTCTCCTCCTGCCCTAAATCTTTCCCAGAATCAGGGTCTTTTCCAATGAGTCAACTCTTAGAATCAGGCAGCCAAAGAAAGTATTAGAACTTCAGCTTCAGCATCAATCCTTCAATATCCAATGAACATTCAGAGCTGATTTCCTTTAGGATTGACTGATTTGATCTCCTTGCAGCCCAAAGAACTCTCAGTCTTCTCCAGCTTCACAACTTGAAAGCATCAGCTTTTAGTATAAGTATGTCCTATGTGTTACTTGGGACATATTTATGCTGAAAGTTTCTTTGTTTATTGAAAAACACGTTTGATGATTTAAACCCAGTTACAACCCAGAGGCAAACTGTGGAGCCCGATGTTGTACAGTGAGTCAGGGCAGAGCTTGGATTCCAATTCAGAGTCCCAGGAGATCTTCACTGCTCTGCACCATGCTTCTCTCCACCATGCTTCTCTCCACCTCTCCTTCTTCCTTCTCTTCCCTTCCTCCCTGTGTTTCTGACCATTTTTTTTTTAAAGAAAAATTATTCTTCCCTCTACTTTGGGTTTTATCTTTATTGTCTCCTCCTCTGTCCTGCAGGCATACCCTCACTCTAAGTAGGTGAGCCCTGACTCATGTGAAAAGATAAGTTGGAAAGATGAACAGATCTGAGCGCGTCTTTTGCATGATGTGAAGACTAATGAGAGTTAACCTTAATGACACTGTTGCCTGGTGTTGAGCACATTACAGATTATCTTTTTTTTTCTTTTTCTTTTTTTGGCTGTGTCATGCAACATGTGGGATCTTAGTTCCTTGAATGGCGGGATTGAACCTGTATCCCCTGCAGTGAGTGCCAGGTCTTAACCACTGCACTGCCAGGGAAGACCTATTACAGATTATCTTGAATCTTCTAATAACCCTGAAATCAGATGCTGTGTCTCCCATGTCACAGATGAAGACATGGAGACACAGACATCAAAAAACTTGGTCAAGACCAATTGGCTAATGAAGGCCAAAGCTAGTATTCAGATCCTGGGCAACCAGACTCTGACTCCCTTATTCCCTCCAGCCACACCTCTGCATTAAATCCAGCTCACAACTTTTATTTCCATAGCTTACATGATGACTGACTGCTGAGTAAGGCTGCCAGATTTAGCAAATAAAAATATAGGTCACCCAGTTAGATTTGAATTTCAGATATACATGATTAATTTTAAAATATTATGGTCCAAATGGTGTGGGACATATCCTAAAACTTAGTCATTGTGTATCTGAAATTCAAATTCAGTTTAACTGAGCATCCCGTATTTTATATTTGGCAGTTCTACACTAAGGGGCTCTTCTGAGTAAAGCAAGAAGCATCAGTTGTGTCCTCCCTCAGGATCTTTGCACTTGTTTCACCTTCTGCCTGGAAGGCTCATCTGCCAATATGCCCATGGTTCCCTCCTTCACCTCCTTTAATCCTCTGCTCAAATGTCATTTAACCACTGAAGCCTTCCTCACCCACCCTACCAGAAATCACAGTGTCTCCACCTTCCTGTCTTCCTCCTTCCTCTCCATGTTTTTTCCTCTACAATACTGGCATACATCTGTACTCAGTCGTGTCCGAGTCTTTGTGACCCCATGGATTGTAGCCCACCAGGCTCCTCTGTCCATGGGATTTCCCAGGTAAGAATACTGGAGTGGGTTGCCATTTCCTTCTCCAGGGGATCTTCCTGACACAGGGATTGAACCCACACCTTTTGCATCTCTTGCATTGGCAGGTGGAATCTTTACAATTGTGCCACGTGGGAAGCCCTCTACAATACTTACTACCCCTTGAAATATTATACAGTTACACGTTTAATGTTTCCCACCCTGCACAGATTTGGGGCTGATTTGTTCACTAGAGCCCACAAGAGTGTCTCATGTACAGTTGATGCTCACGCATACTTGTTGAATAAGTGAATTCATTCCTTGAGTGCAAGTCTTGGTTTCTGTCTGGACACTGCCTGACTCAGAATCAGGAACTGGCACCCTGTCCCCAAGGCAACATCCCTAATGTCACCTTTTAGTCCAGCATCATGGGTGACCAAACAACCTCCACGATGGCTGCAGATTAGAAAAGCCATGTATTCAAGTATTCAAGTGTGATTTCCCCTTCTCATCCAAGGGCTTATGCCCCAGACAACTGAGTCCCAGGAATACAAACCCTAAAAGTCAACTTTTCCCATTTTAAAAAAATTTTTAATTAAAAAAAATTTTTTTAACCTTTTTTTTTTTAACCCAGTATTCAGAGTATGTGCAAGCTGCCTGCCCCCAGGAACACTGTAGACAACAATGTAAAGCACTTCCATGTCAGATGGAAGGAAAACACTTACATACATTCTTATCAACAATAAGCTAAATAGTCTGGGTTTCCAGGCACATTATCTGTATGACCACATCTAATCATCAAAGCTCTTTTGAAATCAGTATTTTGAAACCAGCCCTTTTTACACATGAGGAAACTGAGGTTCAGAAAGAGTAAGCAATTTTCCCAGAAAGCAATGGAATCAAATACGAACTCAAAGAGCCTGATATCAGGCTCTGAGCCCATGTTCCTATCTATAAAACAAATGTAATAGCAGTTCCTCCTGGCTGGGATGTTGTGTGAAGTATCTGCATGGGCCTCAGTGCCCACCACAAGGAACTCTGCCCCTTATCCAATCAGAGATGATTATGCCAGAGGTGGCCACCTAAAGGCCACTATTCCAGGCTGGCCAGAGTGATCAATGGCATAGCTTAGAGCAAGACTTATCAGACCAGAGCAAGGTTTATCAGATTCACTCTCATTCGTATTTAAAGTAGAAATTCCTGAAAAATGAGGCTTATCATGAGAAAACAGTAGTGAGTCCAGGCCAGGAGATAGAAAGTGAAGAGAGCATAGCTATGATGGGCTATGGACAAGCTGGCATTACAAAGCCAAGGCCACGGTGTCCAGAGGCACAGGTTGTATGCTGCATTCCCCTGGATCCCCAACCCCATCCATGTCTGAGAGTGCTGACCTCCAGTCTTATGCAGTGTACACCATGAGTGACTGTCTCTGGCAGCCCTGGGGTTTTATTTATTCATGATTTGTTCACATTTATATATTGGGCAGTCTCTATACAAGCCCTGCAGTAGCAGCAGTGGAAAAACATTCAAAATTTCTTATATTCTAGTTGGAGGAGACAGACAAGAAATAAGAGTGAATGACAAGTTCCAAAGAGGAAAATAGAATCAAGAGAGAGCTCAGAGCAACAGGAGGGGGAGGCCTCTCTGGAAAGATGTCTGAGAACAAACCAGGCATGTGACCAAGTGCTCCTGGTGGAGGAAACAGCAAGTGCAAAAGCCCCAAAGTGAGTCCCGAGAGCATCCTGGCCGCTTGACTCCAGAAATCATTTCTAACTCCACATTTTCCTGGGGTGTGATGGTTCCCTGTGCCCAGATCCCCAGACACTAATATCTTTAAGATCCCCACGTATTCCTTGGGTTGGGTTAAGCGGGTGCCTAGTTCTTAGAGCTGAAAGAACTCAGCCTGAATCAGCCTGAGTCCCTGTCCCCAAGCAGAGTTCAGACACTGTGTTGCTGGGTACTCATCCACCTCTCCTGCTCTCTAGCTTACCATCCTCATCTGCCAGACTCATCCCCAGCTGCCTGTACAGCTCGTGTTCCCGGTACACTATCTGCAGCTGGAAAACCAGGAAGCATGATGTTCCCGGACATCAAAGAAGTTACAAAGATTGCAGTCACCCCAGAGCCAGACCTTTTCCTGCAGCTGCTGTTTAGATACTGAATCTGGCATTTTTTTCTCCAGGGCTCTAATGAAGGGTAGAAGCTACCAACGTCCCCAGCCATCACTCCCACCCCCGCCATAATCTGAGGCTCTCAGGTCCCTCCATATCTCTGGCACTGTAGCCCTGCTCTTGGTTTTATGGGGTAATATTCTTTGATTCCCAAATGCCTTGTGGGAATTTGCTGGGACTGGGAGGTGGGAACCTGAGAAACAAAAGGATGATTTACAGTCATTCAAAAGCATCATTCTAACCAGAAAATTTAATTTACAGACTTTCGGTTCTTTCATTTCCATTATTGAAAGAGAACTATACAAGCCCTGCAGTAGCAGCAGTGGAAAAACATTCAAAATTTCTTATATTCTAGTTGGAGGAGACAGACAAGAAATAAGAGTGAATGACAAGTTCCAAAGAGGAAAATAGAATCAAGAGAGAGCTCAGAGCAACAGGAGGGGGAGGCCTCTCTGGAAAGATGTCTGAGAACAAACCAGGCATGTGACCAAGTGCTCCTGGTGGAGGAAACAGCAAGTGCAAAAGCCCCAAAGTGAGTCCCGAGAGCATCCTGGCCACTTGACTCCAGAAATCATTTCTAACTCCACATTTTCCTGGGGTGTGATGGTTCCCTGTGCCCAGATCCCCAGACACTAATATCTTTAAGATCCCCACGTATTCCTTGGGTTGGGTTAAGCGGGTGCCTAGTTCTTAGAGCTGAAAGAACTCAGCCTGAATCAGCCTGAGTCCCTGTCCCCAAGCAGAGTTCAGACACTGTGTTGCTGGGTACTCATCCACCTCTCCTGCTCTCTAGCTTACCATCCTCATCTGCCAGACTCATCCCCAGCTGCCTGTACAGCTCGTGTTCCCGGTACACTATCTGCAGCTGGAAAACCAGGAAGCATGATGTTCCCGGACATCAAAGAAGTTACAAAGATTGCAGTCACCCCAGAGCCAGACCTTTTCCTGCAGCTGCTGTTTAGATACTGAATCTGGCATTTTTTTCTCCAGGGCTCTAATGAAGGGTAGAAGCTACCAACGTCCCCAGCCATCACTCCCACCCCCGCCATAATCTGAGGCTCTCAGGTCCCTCCATATCTCTGGCACTGTAGCCCTGCTCTTGGTTTTATGGGGTAATATTCTTTGATTCCCAAATGCCTTGTGGGAATTTGCTGGGACTGGGAGGTGGGAACCTGAGAAACAAAAGGATGATTTACAGTCATTCAAAAGCATCATTCTAACCAGAAAATTTAATTTACAGCTTTCGGTTCTTTCATTTCCATTATTGAAAGAGAAAAAAGAAAATCAATTGAGGCACACTGAGTCCCTCTTGCTTAGAGGTTAGTTCAAGGCATCTGCATCTTCAGAAAGCCTTCTTGGCATTAAGCAATAAACAGGCCAAGCAGATAAAACCACCCTGTGTTTAAAAAGCTGGTCTGTCTCCGAGGCAGAATTTTTATAGATAAAACAACGGAATGTGACTCAGAGAAGTCATCTTGTAAAAATGGTCCCATGTCGACACAGAGTTCCTCACTTAGGAAGTGAACCCTATAAGAGACAGGAAGGTTTGGGGGGATTTAGATAATTCTCGACTTTTGGCTTCAAAAGACTACCTTAAAGCCCCGTGTCGCTTAGATGCATTTTTATGTTGCAAAATTTCTTCCACACCTCTGCTGTCTCATCACTTGAAATGCCCCCTCTCTCTCTCAGATCATCAAAACGACCCGATGGGTCCTGCAGAAAAAGGAATGTCTGGTAAGGAAGGTTTAAGAAATGAGGAGTTCAGAAAGCCTCGGCAAGCTTCTTCACTGCTGGTCCTTCACTGCTGGCTCCTCAGTCTTTAATTAGAGTGCACGGTTTCCCTGAGCTGTGACAGCAAGTCAGGGGGCTGTTGGAAGCCAGTGTGACAAGTGCAAATCCAAGTGGTGCTGCTAAAAGGGAGCTCCGTCCAGGCAGTGCTGGGCCAGAGGCTCACGGTGCTTTCTTCTCTGTGCCTTTGTTTCTCTCTCTCTCTTCTGCTTCAGCATCTGTCTAAACGTTCATTATTTCCTACCACAGACAGGCTTCATTTGCATGGCAGGAGGTCTCAGCCACGGGTGCCTCCAGTGCTGACTGATAATCCTGGGTAGGGTTGGGGTGGGAGTGGCATCCCACTCCCAGGAGAGGATGTCCAGGTCTTGGTCACCTTGTGGACCAGGAAATGGTCACCTGACTGCCCCTGGGTCAGAGTAGGGGTCACGATAGGGGACTGTATGCTTACTAGACTTCAAAAGGTACTGCATAGGACTTCCCTGGCTGTCCAGTGGTTAAGACTCTGTGCTTCCACTACAAGGGGCTCAGGTTCCATCTCTGGTCAGGGAACTAAGATCCCACATACCCACATGTGGCCAAAAAAGAAGAATAAGAAGGGTTAGGGTTTGGACTAGAAGGTGGTGTAAGTTGGGATGTGTTTGGCTGCAGGGAAACTCTGGCTGGTGTCTTAAATAATATGATCTTAAACATCATACTATTCAAATACTCAAATACTATCAGCTATTTCAAATCCTAAAAGATGATGCTATGAAAGTGCTGCACTCAAATATGTCAGCAAATTCCAATATGTTGGAAAACTCAACAATGGCCATGGGACTGGAAAAGGTCAGTTTTCATTCCAATCCCAAAGAAAGGCAATGCCAAAGAATGCCCAAAGTACTGCACAATTGCACTCATTTCACATTCTAGTAAAGTAATGCTCAAAATTCTCTAAGCCAGGATTCAACAATACATGAACCATGAACTTCCAGATTCTCAAGCTGGATTTAGAAAAGGCAGAGGAACCAGAGATCAAATTGCCAACATCTGCTGGATCATGGAAAAAGAAAGAGTTCCAGAAAAATATCAATTTATGTTTCATTGACTATGCCAAAGCCTTTGACTGTGTGGATCACCACAAACTGGAAAATTCTTGAAGAGATGGGAATACCAGACCACCTAACCTGCCTCTTGAGAAATCTGTATGCAGGTCAGAAAGCAACAGTTAGAACTGGACATGGAACAACAGACTGGTTCCAAATAGGGAAGGGAGTACGTCAAGGTTATATATTGTCATCCTGCTTATTTAACTTCTATGCAGAGTACATCATGAGAAACACTGGGCTGGATGAAGAACAAGCTGGAATCAAGATTGCTGGGAAAAATATCAATAACCTCAGATATGCAGATGACCCCACCCTTATTGCAGAAAGCGAAGAGGAACTAAAAAGCCTCTTGATGAAAGTGAAAGAGGAGAGTGAAAAAGTTGGCTTAAGGCTCAACATTCAGAAAACGAAGATCATGGCATCCAGTCCCATCACTTCATGGGAAATAGATGGGGAAACAGTGGAAACAGTGACAGACTTTATTTGGGGGGGCTCCAAAATCACTGCAGATGGTGACTGCAGCCATGAACTTAAAAGACACACCTTGGAAGGAAAGTTATGACCAACCTAGACAGCATATTAAAAAGCAGACACATTACTTTGCCAACAAAGGTCCATCTAGTCAACGTGATGGTTTTTCCAGTAGTCATGTATGGATGTGAAAGTCAGACTATAAAGAAAGCTGAGCCCCAGAGAATTGATGCTTTTGAACTGTGGTGTTGGAGGAGACTCTTGAGAGTCCCTTGGACTGCAAGGAGATCCAAGCAATGCATCCTAAAGGAAATCAGTCCTGAATATTCATTGGAAAGACTGATGCTGAAGCCGAAACTCCAATACTTTGGCCACCTGATGTGAAGAACTGACTCATTGGAAAAGACCCTGATGCTGGGAAAGATTGAAGGCAGAAGGAGAAGGGGATGACAGAAGATGAGATAGTTGGATGGCATCATGGACTCAATGGAAGTGAGTTTGAGTAAACTCCAGGAGTTGGTGATGGACAGGGAGGCCTGCTGTGCTTCAGTCCATGGGGTTGCAAAGATTCAGACACGACTGAATGAATGAACTGAATCAAAACATCATACTACTGTATGTGTACGTCCGCATGTCAGTTGTGTCTGACTCTTCACAGTCCCTTGAACTGTAGCTCACCAGGCTCCTCTGTCCATGGGATTTCACAGGCAAGAATATCGAAGTGGGTTGCCATTCTTTTCTCCAGGGAATCTTCCTGGACCAGGGATCAAACCCGCATCTCTTGCATTGGCAGGAGGATTCTTTACCACTGAGCCACCTGTGAAGATCATACTATTACATGATGTCAAATATCAACAGGTAAAAAGGTGAATGGTTTTAGAATGGCTCAGAAATTCAACAGTCACTAAAGACTCAGGCTGTCTCCATTTCCCTTCTCTGCCTTCCTCGTTAGGTTGGCTTTTCTTTCTCTGCTTTGTTAACTTAAGGTCTCAAAGGGCTGCCGCAGCTCCAAGTGCTATCCCGTCATACAACCTGCTCCAAAGATAGAAAGGAGTGGACACAGAACCACTCTTCTGCCTCTCTATCTTTTTATTGGGGATGAACATTTTCCCAGAAGTCCCTAGTGAACTTCCCTTTTATCCCATTGGTCAGAGCAGATCACATTGCCACGCCTCGATGCAAGGGAGGCTGGGAAACTAAGTACCATGTTTATCTCCTCTGTTGTAAGAAGCAGGTAGAGAAGGCCTGCCAGATGGATAAACAACAGTGATGCCATGGGAGTGTATTAGTCAGGGTTCTCCAAAGAAAGAGTACCAATATTTATTGAGATTTATTATAGGAATTGGCTCATGATATGAGGTGGTACAGTGGTAAAGAATTCATCTGCCAATGCAGAAATCACAGGAGGTGAGGGTTTGATATCTGGGTCGGGAAGATCCCCTGGAGAAGGAAATGGCAACCCACTCCAGTATTCTTGCTTGGGAAAGTACATGGACACAGAAGCCTGGCGGGTTGCAGTCCACAGAGTCACAGAGTCAGAGATAACTGAGTGACAAAGCACACACACACTTGATGCAGGTTAAAAAACCCCACAGCCTACCCTCTGTAAGCTAGGGAAACAGAAACACTGGGGGTGTAAAGCAGTCTGAGTCTGAAGTCTGAGAACCAGGAGTGCGAACGTCCAAGAGAGCCAACATTTTCCCCCAAGTTGAGTCTCAAACAGTAAGACTTGTTCCTTTGGCTCTTTTTGTTCCAATCTACTCATGAGCTGGAAGGAACATGGTTCTGAGATGCATCAAGCTCCCCACAGCAAGAAGAGCCCACAGCCCCATGAGCTGCCCATCCAAGAAACACCCAGACAAGGAGTCTTGAGGTCTAACAAGATGAGCTGCTGAACCTAGTATCCCTAGAAATTTCATTTTTTCTAATACAGAAAAAAATTGAATTAAAAACGAATTCTGTTGTTATTCAGCCTCCAAGCCATGTCCGACTCTCTGTGACTCAATGGACTGCAGCACCCCAGACTTCCTTATCCTACTCTATCTCCCAGAGTTTGCTCAGCTTCATGTCCATTTACTTGATGATGCCATCCAACTATCTCATCCTCCATCACCCTCTTCTCCTGCCTTCAATATTTCCCAGTATTAGGATCTTTCCTGATGAGTTGGCTCTTTGCATCAGGTAGCCAAAGTGTTGGAGCTTCAGCTTCAGCATCAGTCTTTCCAATGAATTGTTGTGTCCAACTCTCTGCGACCCCATGGACTGCCGCATGCCAGACTTCCCTTTCCTTCACTATCTCCCTGAGTTTGCTCAAACTCATGTCCATTGAGTTGGTAATGCCATCCAACCATCTCATCCTCTGTCGCCCTTTCTCCTCTAGCCCTCAATATTTTTCCCAGCATCAGGGTCTTTTTAGGAAACCCCAAATTTTTAAATAACCTCTTTCATGTGGTCTGCTACAAAGGATAGGTGGCACTGAGCTCTTCTCATGTCCCAGAAAGCTGGTCACAAAAATGCCCATCCCCCACGACACAGAAGCAGCTCCATTTTGGGGCAATTCTCTCCATTTCTGGAAGGTTCTGGAGGCTTACCACAATTGCCCCTATCTTGGCGGCAGAAAATCACTCACCACAAAGCTTCCAGGGCAGGCGTTTAAAATCAACCCAAAGATACTCTGCTCACATGCTTCTGCCTCCGTGTACATTTTTTCACAGTTGAGCTCCACACTGTTCCTTGCAGACAGGACTGGCATCCAAGCTAGGAATTCTTTCAAGGCACTCTGTATGCATGAATATGATCACCTTGAGCTTGGGCAGGAAAAGGAGTGCTCCAGTTACCAGGGGCTTGGGAAGGCTTTTAATAGGAAACATTTGTGCCAAATAAAAAGCCTTCTCCTCATGTTTTGCTTTCGTTGTAAATTATCTGCTCCAAGGATCCATCCTGAAGTCCCTGTGGAGGGCGGACTCCGAGGCATGGCTGCGTCCAGATTTGTGGCTTCGTGCAGATAGATTTTCAGCTGTTGCGTCCAAACTGCAACCAGGGGACAATATGAACAGAACAGCTTTTGTTCTGATTAAACTGTTTTTAATGGTCCCTTCTCAGCCAGGCCTCAGTGGAAGTCTCAACAAGGCCACTCATTGAGCCGTCCTTGAAAGAGCCAAGTGGGGCAGAGCACGCAGGACCCGGCGGGAGGGGCTG
Organism: Aepyceros melampus; assembly: GCA_006408695.1. Lineage (NCBI taxonomy): Eukaryota > Metazoa > Chordata > Mammalia > Artiodactyla > Bovidae > Aepyceros > Aepyceros melampus. Next base: position 13,760 of record SJXQ01008609.1, on the reverse strand, counting down.
GCGGCCCTTTACTCAGCCCTGGTGGTCCTGCCGCAGAGGAGGACTGGGCTGTTTTATTTGTCTAAAATGGAAAAGGGAAGGGGGCTGGTGTGAGGGGGACTGTCCCACAAATTTCCATAATTAGGGCCATACTCAGACACACACACACATGCACACACACGTGCACACACACACAAACACACACAGTAACATCAAATATCATCCCAGACGGACAACTGCTACAACTGCGTGCATGCTCCATCGTGTCCAACTCTTTGCGACCCCATGGACTGTGGCCCGCCATGCTCCTCTGTCCATGGGATTTTCCAGTCTAGAATACTGGAGTGGGTAGTCATTTCCTTCTCCAGGGGATCTTCCCAACTCAGGGATCAAACTCTCGTCTCCTGTGTCTCCTGCACTGCAGGTGGATGCTTTACCACTGAGCCACTGGGGAAACCCCTCCCAGAGGGACAGGATTCCCAAAAGCTGAAAACCCAGGATTTGGTAGAACCAATGCAGTAACAGAACATGTGTTCCCCTGGCCAAAGACCTCAGACTGCGTCAGGGAGCCACATTCTAAGTACTGTGTTTTCATCTGGAGGTCTCAGAGTCCCTTTGGTTCCTGCAGGATCCAGAACACAGAAAGGAACAGGCTGAAACGTAGCAGCTGCTCACAGGGCGCAGCATGCTGCCTGCTCAACAGCCCTGTTAAACCCTGGGTCCATGGAGGGTCTCCCAGGTGGACCTAAAGGATGCTGTCTCCGTAACAACAAGGACCAGAGAGACAAGAAACAAAAGCTATGATTTCTCCTTCTGAGGAAGTTTACCCATTTTTAATTGTACATGTGCAAGTGAGATTTTAAATGTGCTTATTCGTTCTTTTCTAAAGAACATCTGTTGGTTTCCCCCACATCAGTGATGTCCAGATGAGTCGTTCTCAGCCAGGGTGAAGATTCTGCCCATCAGTGTCTGAGGACGTTGTTCGTTACTCACAACTGCAGGGGGTGCTACTGACATCTGGTGGGTGAAGATCATGGGTGCTGCCCACTCTCCCATAGGGCATGGAACAGCCCCGCAGCAGAGAAGCATCTGATCCAAATGTCCACAGTACCAAGGCTGAGGAACCCTGGGCTAGAATAAAGTGACCCAGACTCATGGCCAAGACTGGAAGGGCCCAGAGCCTCGCTTAGTTAAAAGTTAGGAAAGATGGAATTGCTTTCTGATGGGCGGGGGCACAATTCCTCCCTCCCAAATGTGTCAGAACAGTAAGGGAGGGGACTGCTGCTCTTTGAAGCAAGGGCTTTGGGGTTAGCCTTTATTTGGCACTAAATCATCTTAAATTGCATGGGGAAATGGAATACAATTCAAGTTATATTACTAATCAATCTTTCAGTGGAATAAATCACGTGGGACGATATTCTATTAAATCTGTAAGTAATTAAAGGTCACGGTGGACTTTGTGGGAGAAACTCTGGACTTTCATCAACCTTCGCTCATGCTCACCCCCACCCCAGAAAACACACCTGCTTCTATCACAGGGGACTGCGGGAGGTAAACCGCGCTTCTTATGTGACATATTGATTTATTAATCACGTTCCTTTTTCTCCAAGAAGTAATGGGAAGGGGCTGATAGCAGAGAACTTTGAACAGAAAAGAGGGAGAAGCTTAGGATCAAATCCTGAGGTTTGAGTCTCAGCCCAACCAGCTGCGTAATCTTGAGCTACCTGCCCACCCCACACCCCACACCGGCCCCGAAACTTTGGGTTTTCTCATCTATAAAAAGGGAATAAAAATAATCCCTTTCTCCTAGGGTTCTTACCAAGATTAAAATGAGATCAGGGATTTAAGCGGCTTAGCATTCTCCCCAGCCCTGGGAAAAATTCAGGAGATGCTAGTTATCTTTCTGGTCCATTTATGTCCTTCTGCAGATCCGGCAAAGTCTGGAGTAATGAGGTCCCCTCTGTATTCCTGGGACACCCCACTTCTCTACATCCACTTAATTATATTGACCCTGAGGACATGTGTGACTTGGAATCGCCCTTCTCCTCAAGAACGTGAGCTGTATGAGAGCAGACCAGGTCTGCCGTAGTGCTAGGCACAAGAACACAGCAAGCACTCAGTAAATGCTGTGAAATGACAGTGAAGAGAACATCTGAGCAGTATCAAGAGCCTGGATCTCAAGTTTTTTCTCTCCAAGTTACTAGCTGTGGACTTGGAATTTCAAAGCCCACAGCCTTCTCTTTCTCTCTTGAATAATGACTGCATCAGGACGTGCTGCCCCCTCTACCTTCAAGGTAGGTTCTGACTCCACCCTCTTCTCCCACCGGCACCTGGACTCCGACCATCACCTCTGCCTGGAGAGCCTCCTGCAGGAGCCCAGGTCACACTTCACAGTTGCTCCACCCTTCTGGTTGCCCTTCTTTACTGCCCTTGCTCCATTCCAGATGTCCCAGCCATCCTGGCCTCCTCCAGTATCAGCACCCAGACCACCCATCAAAAACAGCCTCTTCTACTCTGCAGTTTACACACTAATGGTACTGCCCCTGAGTTAGTCACTCTCAAAATTCTTTTATTTAAGGTTCTTCAGGAATTGGATGACACTGATTCACAAGACAACTCCTTTCACGCTATCCCTTTGTTTTCAAGTGTTTCTTGGTTTTTCCCTCGCCTCACAATGGACTAGTTTCTTGGTGGCTAGAGGTCTTAGGGGGGTACTCTCTGTGGTGCTCACATAACTTTTCCTTTTATGGGTGGCTTTGAGGGTGGCAACCAAGGGCAGACTGACTGAAATCTGAGCTTTGTCTCGTGTCAAGGTCCAATGCAGTGTTCTAATTTCATTTTAGCTATTACAGACAACAAAAACCAAAGCATTATATATCTTGCTTTTTTTTTTCTTGAAAGTGAAAGTGTTAGTTTCTCAGTCATGTCCAATTCTTTGTGACCCCATGGACTATAGTTTGCCAGGCTCCTCTGTCCATGGGATTCTCCAGACAAGAACACTGGAGTGGGTAGCCATTCCTTTCTCCAGATCTTCCCGACCCAGGGATCAAACTCAGATCTCCTGCACTGGCAGGTGGATTCTTTAACATTTGAGCCACCAGAAAAGACAATTTGCTGATGCATACAGTAAGCTAACCTCCCAGGAGTTAGATCCAACTCTGAATTCCATTAGCAACCTTTATCTTGCTGCACTCTTGCTGTTCCACACCATAGGTGACCACGTGGTCATCCAGGAATCAAAATTTCCTCATCCCACACCCTTTCATCCTCTCTTCTCAAGCCACATGCTTCCATGAGCCTGTGCTGGGCTAATTAATCCCACTTCTGACACAAACTATATGCTCTGTTTGTACTCTCAGCACTTCTAAACACCAAATGTGTGTGTGGGTTTTTTCCTACACCAACTAATTCTCCAACTCTCTGGATACCAGTTGGGTATCCTACAATTCAGTTCAATCCTGATACTAACACCCAGAATTAGACCCCATATATTAAGGGCTCAGTCCCAAAAGACTAACCGGACATTAGATGTCAATCACAAGTCCTGGACCTCCTGCACTTCTAACCAACCAGCTATAAATTGGGGGTTCCATGACCCCCAGGCTCAATAATTTGCTATGCCTGCTCACAGAACTCAGAAACACATTACTTACATTTACTGGTTTATTACAAAGAATAAAAATGAACACCCAGATGATAAGTTGCATAGGGCAAGGTTGGGAATGGTCAAACCAGGAGCTTCTGTTCCTGTGGAGCTGGAGTGCTCCCCCATCTCAGCATGTGAATGCATTTGAGAACCTGGACATTTCCTGGACATCATCATTTAAGGTTTTTTATGCAAATTCCAGTCTTCCCTGGTGGCTCAGTGGTAAAGAATCCAGCTGCCAGTGCAACAGACACAATTTGATCACTGGTCAGGGAAGATTCCCCTGAAGAAGGAAATGGCAACCCACTCCAGTATTTTTGTCTGGAAAATCCCATAGACAGAGGAGCCTGGTGGGCTACAGTCTATGGAGTCGTAAAGGGTCAGAAACGACATAGCAATTGAACAACAACAACAACAGCCATGGCAGTTTCATCATGTAAGCATGATCAGTTATTAACTCATTCCCCAGCCCCTCACCCTTCCCCTGAGATTGAGGGGATATGGCTAATAGCCCTAAGCTTCTAACCATGATCAGGTCTTTTCAGTGACCACCCCCCATCATGAAGCTACTTAGGAATCTACCAAGGGATGCCTCATCAGAGCAAAAGATGTTCCTATCACAAAATTCCAAAGGATTTAGGAGCTCTGTGTCAGGAACTGGAGTCAAAGTCCAGATAGTAGGGGGGGGAAAAAAAAAAGATGCTCCTATCATCTCTATTACTCAGAAAATTCCAAAGGCTTTAAGAGTTTCCCGTTATATGGAAGCCTCTCCACTCCACTCCTTATCTTCTTTCTTGTTCCTAACAGTGTCTGTAATGGTTTGTACTCATCTGCTGTATGTTGTCTTTCTCCCTCATTGGAGCAGGAACTTTATCTTTCTTATCACTCTATTCCTAATGTCTAGACATTAGGACCACTTTTAAAAATCAAGAAATATTTATTGAATAAATATAAAGATTTAAAAAAAAAATAACTGATGATTGATTACTTAATGATGAAGAGCTTAATTTAGGTTTGGAAGCCAGACTGCTTAAGTTCAAATTCTGGCTATTCTACATCCCATTGAATGTCCCAGGATATGTGATTCTAGCCACAAGAACCTTAGTCTCCTCATCCATAAAATAAGGAACAATTGCATCCATCCCTGAGGTTGTTGCAAGGATTAAGCAGTGTCCCCAGTATGTGCTGACAAACCCAGTACCAGCATGTTGGAGACATTCAAGGATTCCCTGTGGAATAAGTTAATGTCTGTGGTGCTGGAGAAGGCTCTTCAGAGTCCCTTAGACAGCAAGGAGATCAAACTAGTCAGTTCTAAAGGAAATCAAACTGAATATTCACTGGAAGGACTAATGCTGAAGTTGAATCTCCAATACTTTGGCCACCTAGTGTGAATAGCTGACTTATTGGAAAAGACCCTGATGATGGGAAAGATGGAAGGCAAAGGAGAAGAAGGTGGCAGAGGATGAGATGGTTAGATGGTTATCACCAACTCAGTGGATGCAAGTCTGAACAAACTCCGGGAGATAGTGAAGGACTGAGAAGCCTGGTGTGCTACAGTCCGTGGGGTCACAAAGAGTTGGACACAACTTAGCGACTGAAAAATAATACAAAATCAGTACAACCCTTAACCACTTTCAAAATACTCCTGTTGCAAGAAGGAGGACCTCTTCCAGGGCCTGAAACTGGGCTCTTGTCTAACACTCAGAATGAATTTTCTGAGGAGACACATGTGCTGATAAAGCAAGAGGTTTTATTGGGAAAGGGTGCCTGGGCAGAGAGCAGTAGGGTAAGGGAACCCAGGAGAACTGCTCCGCCATGAGTCTCAGGTTTTATGGTGATGGGATTAGTTTCCGGGTTGTCTTTAGCCAATCATTCCAACTAAGTCCTTTCTAGTGATGCATGCCTTGTTCAGCCAAAATGGATGCCAGAGAGGATTCTGGGAGGTGGTTGGACATGTGGTGTCTCCTTTTTACTTTTCCCGAACTCTTCTGGTTGGTGGTGGCTTATTAGTTCCGTGTTCCTTACCAGGACCTCCTGTCGTAAAACAACTCACGCAGATAGTTACTATGGTGCCTGGCGAGGGTGGGCGGTTTCAGTCAGTGCGCTTCCCCTAACAGTCTTCCCTTTTTAACTGATTCAGGGGTTAGTGTTAGTCGCTCAGTTGTGTCCGACTCTTTGTGACTCCATGGAGTGCAGCCCACTAGGCTCCTCTGTCCATGGAATTCTCCAGGCAAGAATACTGCAGTGGGTTGCCAGGGATCTTCCTGACCCTGGAACCTGGGCGGATCGAACCTGGGTCTCCTGCATTGCAGGAGGATTCTTTACTGTCTGAGCCACCAGGGAAGCCCCAGATTCAGGTAGAACCTAATGGAATTATTGATATTTGGCCATTTTTGACCTATACAAACAGAGCTCAGCCTAAATACGTAGGCAGAATAAATACATTACCGATCCTGTTTTGCACATAAGTAAGCGTTCTTGGTGGCTCAGACAGTAAGGTGTCTGCCTGCAATGTAGGAGACCTGGGTTCGATTCCTGGGTTGGGAAGATCCCCTGGAGAAGGGAATGGCAACTCACTCCAGTATTCTTGCCTGGAGAATTCCATGGACAGAGGAGCCTGGCGGGCTGCAGTCCATGGAGACACAAAAAGTTGGACACGACTGAGTGACTAACACACACACAAAGTCACAGTCAAGCAAAAGCCAGGGACCTTTCCAGGCTATGCAACGGGAAACACTGGAGTCAGTCTGAATCCAGAACTTCTGCTCTGTGTTCTAATTTGGACCTTTGTGCCTTTAGGAGAAACTGGCATAAGGTGCCAAGAGAACTTCAGAATCCCTTTGTTCCCTCCTGGGTGCAGGAAAGAGGCAACTGCCCAAACAGAGGTACCGGCAAGGGGTGGGGGCAGCTGGAGGAGGGCCTGGCAGGGATCACTTTCCAGCTGAGTGGGAAATGAACTCCTTCTGTGATAAGCAGAGATGTCCCCCCAACCCCACTCCAGCCCCCAGGAGAGCCCCAGCAGCGTCTAAGCACATCACAGGGCTTCCTTTCTTCCCATCCCCTCCCTCCCCCATCTCCTCCCTCTCTCTTTCTTTCCTTCCTTCCTCCCCTTCTTTCCTTCCTTCTTTCCCTTCTTCGTTTTTTAATTAAACAATGACAGGATTCCGTTCTAGCGGTTTCACAAGAGGGGAAATCACTTAGCAACCTTCATTATTTTCAACTTAATAACTTCCTGGGGTGGGGGGGAAGAGGCCAAGCCCCTGGTGGGTGAAATGCCTTGCTGGGTAAGCGGCTCAGGGGCCGGCTCTGCAGCAAATGAAGCATTTGACCAAATACTTCTCATATTTTCTCTCTCCCCGGTAAGCGGCTTTGTTTGGAGTGAACTTTTTTTTTCCCTCTGTGATAAACATGAGTGACTACAGTTGACTGCAATTTTTTTCAGCTGGCTGCAGCTTCAAAGGTTTTTAGGTTTTGAATTCCAGGCTTTTAAATTATTATTATTATTATTATTTTTGCTCTCAGACACACCTATAGCAGATAGTAGAAATATGAATTTCATCTTCAAATAAAAGAGAAATAGGGAGGTGTGTTTTGGGGAAATTGTTATTGGTGGGGTCAGATTGGCAAGAATAGTTTCTAGTGATGAAAACCCTGTAGATCATTATAACCCACTGAGCAATGGATGGCGTGGGGGGTGGGGGTGGGGGTGTGCCAGAGTCTAGCCCAAGGCTGCCAAATAATAACAGAAAAAAGTACTGAGCCCCCACCATGAGCCCCTCATGGAGATATAGTCATGGAGCCTCAAACCACCTAGGAGGTAGATGCCAAGATTATCCATCAGAAGCTGAAGCACAGAGAAGTTAAGCAATTTATCCTGGGTCACACAGCTCCATAGTTGAAACTGAAGCTGAAAGTGGTTTGCTCCAAAGCCGGGCTACCTCTCCAAAGTCACTCCTTGTACTGAAGGACTAACACTCTATGAGCAAGCAGCTATAAATCAAGACTACTAAAATACCTACTTTGAAGTGCTGCTATGGTGATTCAATGAGATAAAGGCATGAAAGATTCTGGTACGTGATTCCTTAAGAAACATTTGCCCATTTTCTGCCTCTCCCAGCTGGCAGGACACATTTTTAAATACCAAAGACAAAGATTCAGACAGATTAGGGTTCAAACTGGGCACTCATCCTTTCCTGGCCATGTGATCCTGGGTGAGTCACTTAACCCTTTCTGAGCCTCAATGATCCTCATCTGCAAAATGGAGCTAATGACGGTACAGACCTCATGGGGCTGGGGTGAGGATCAAGGCAGAGAGATGAGATAAAGGTCATCAGTATTTTTTTAAAAAATCATTAACAAGCTGGCAAAACTCCAGAGCAGGGCTAAGAGCACAGGTGTCAGGTTTGATGAACCAGAAATCCCATAAAGCAGCCTGGAGATCCCCCAAAGTTCCTATATTCAGCATCCACTTGTGCCAGCCACTGTGCTATGCTCTGCCCATGAATTGACCCAAGAGATTTGCTACGATTCTCTCACTGAACCCCGGTAACAAGTCTGGAACCAGGTCCAGGTTTTAGCTCCGTATTACAGACAAGGAGACTGAGGCTCAGGGAGAAGTAAGTTCTGATCATACAGTGAAGGGGGGTGAAATGTGAAGTGAGAGCTCAAACCCAGGTCAGTCCACTGCCCACCCCCTAGCTTTTGGACGCTCCACTATATCACTGTCTGCCACATTTCTGTTCATGAAAAGCTCAGTATCCACTGTTCTCTGTGGTTGCTGAGTGACCAGACACTGGCGTCAGACAGCACAGTCATGACATCCTTAGCTGATCCCTTTGCTATTTTCAATAAGGAGCAGATTTGGGGGAAGACATCTGAGGTTTTTTTCATAGCTAAGTGAAGTGAGTCAAAGTCGCTCAGGTGTGTCTGACTCTTTGCGACCCCATGGACAACACAGTCCATGGAATTCTCCAGGCCAGAAAACTGGAGTGGGTAGCCTTTCCCTTCTCCACGGTATCTTCCCAACCCAGGGATCACACTCCCTTCCTAATACAGCTTGTAGCTGTCAGAGGTGAACGTGGGTCAGGATTCTTAAAAAAGACCTGAATCCCACAAAGCAGACTTGTACAGATATGCCCTTACCCCCACCCCAAGCAGAGTAGAAGCAAATCCTTGAATTCTTGCAGTTCCCCACAACCTCCCCAAGAGCAAGTCTGGTGGGATCTTCCAACCTCCTTGCTGGTGTGGGGAGACCAGGCCGTTCTTTGTCATGTTAATGAATCATGTTAACAGGGTGTTTTAACAGAAACATTCATCACCTTTTGTGCAACAAGGCTTTCCCTTTTTGTTCGACTTAAATGGTTAAGTAGGTAATAAACGCCTATCAGCTCCACCACTACAGGCTGGTAATCCCTTCAAACCATAAATCTTCCCAAAGATTATTACTGTCCTGATAAATTAACACTTGGAGGAAACTGGTAAGCCAGGGTTTGGGGCTGCCTGTCCAAAGGAGCAAGGAAGAAAAGCTGGGTTCTCTCTGAGAGGTAGATCTCCTGACCAGTGCTGGTCTGGGAAGAGGAGCTGCCCCTCCTGCCCACCTAGGCTGGGATGCCAGCCCAGCGGTGGTCACCATTCTATCCCTGCAAACTCCAACCCCTCTGTCAGTTACAAAAGGCCCTACAGTGTGCTGGGCACTTTGCTAGGTCTGAGACAGCAGAGAGAAGGAACCAGATGGCACATTCCTCTGCCAGAGACAATGGGTTCCAGGGGAGACTGGAAACGATGCCCAGTGACTGACGCTACTTAATCATGCATGGTTGACCCCAGGAAGGAGCTGGGCAAGGGGCCCACCTCCTTGAGGTGGTGACGGTCATCTAAGAGGCTAGGTGGCTCGGATCTGCTGGTGTGGCCAGGACAGGACCTATCTCCTGGAACTCTCTTCTCTGCAGTGGCTGGAGGGAGGGGAGGTGGGGGTGGGGGGATACATTCATTTCCTGCAGCTGCTATAACAAAGCACCCAAAACGCAGATGGCCTACAATGACAGGAACTTATTCCCTCCCAGTCCTGGACACTAGACGTCCAAAATCAAGGTATTGGCAGGGCCAGCACTCTTAAGGGAGGATCCTTCCTGGCCTCTCCCAGCCTCTGGTGGCTTGGGTATTCTTGGCTTACGGCTGCATCTCTCCAATCTCTGCCTCCATCTTCACATCATCCTCCTGTACACATCTGTGTCCAACTGCCCCTCTCCTCTCAAGACACCAATTCTACTGGATTAGGAGCCCACCCTCCTCCAATGTGACTTCATCTTATTATCGCAATCTGCATCAACCCCCTCTCCAAATGAGGTCATGCACTGATATCCTGGGGGTTAGAGCTTCAGCATACCTTTTCAGTTCAGTTCAGTCTCTCAGTCGTGTCCAACTCTTTGCAACTCCATGAATCGCAGCATACCAGGCCTCCCTGTCTATCCATCACCAACTCCCGGAGTTCACTCAGACTCATGTCCATTGAGTCCGTGATGCCATCCAGCCATCTCATCCTCTGTCGTCCCCTTCTCCTCCTGTCTCAAATCCCTCCCAGCATCAGAGTCTTTTCCAATGAATCAACTCTTCACATGAGGTGGCCAAAGTACTGGAGTTTCAGCTTTAGCATCATTCCTTCCAGAGAAATCCCAGGGTTGATCTCCTTCAGAATGGACTGGTTGGATCTCCTTGCAGTCCAAGGGACTCTCAAGAGTCTTCTCCAACACCACAGTTCAAAAGCATCAATTCTTCGGCGCTCAGCTTTCTTCACAGTCCAACTCTCACATCCATACAGACCACTGGAAAACTATAGCTTTGACTAGACGGACCTTAGTCGGCAAAGTAATGTCTCTGCTTTTGAATATACTATCTAGGTTGGTCATAACTTTTCTTCCAAGGAGTAAGCGTCTTTTAATTTCATGGGGGGACACAATTCAATCCATAATGAGAGGTTGCCATCAGCTCCCCTTCTCCTGGCTCTTCCTTCAACTCCTCCAACTCCCAAGCCAGGCATGGGTTCAGCTCCCTGGTGAGGGTCTCGGCTGTGGCAGAGCATCCCCATCACCATTGTCAGAAGGGACAAGAACCAACACAAGTTCCAATCTGTCCCAGTGGGCTCCAGCTTGTGCCTGTGGGTTCTAGCATGCTCCCCTCACTTCCAGCGCAAAAACCACCTTGCCTTCCTGACCATCTGTCCTGCAGACCCAAGTGCCAGCATCTGCCCAGGCCTCCTCAGATCCCCTTTTCAGCTCCGTGCTCTCCTCCTGTCTCCCCGAGGCCCAAGACCTACCGCTGTTTTCAGAGCAAGGCACCTGGGCCTCTTTTTCTGCACTGCCTGCAGGCACAGTGAGCTGGAGACACCTGATTGGTGCTGTCCCAGTGGCCCTGAACGAATGATCAAAAGTCCAGCTCCCTGCCTCCAGGGAGGCTGGGATCTGAGGGTCACTCACACTCCAGAGCTTCTTTAGGCAGAGTCCTGAGCTTAGCGTGGTGTGTGCCTGAAACCACTTCATGCTTGATACCTTCCCACCCCTGTCCAGCGGCCCCTGGACATACATCCTCTGGAAATCATGGGCACATGAATCCATGTCTCAGGTTATGCTTCAGGGGGACATAACCTAATGCAGTGACATTTAGCCAAGTGGTTTCAAGCTGCAGGGTATTACAGGTCAAACTGATGGTGTTAAAGTTTTTTTTTTTCAATAATTTATTAATTTTTGGCTGTGCTGGGTCTTCGTTGATGCATGGATTACACTCTAATGGCAGCGCACATAGGCTTCTTGTTGTGGTGGCTTCTCTTATTGCAGAGCATAGGTCTAGGGCATGAGGGCTTCAGTAGTTGCTGCAAGTTGGGCTCAGGAGCTGCAGTTCCCAGGCTCTAGAGCACAGGCTCAGTAGTTGTGGCCCAGGGGCTTAGCTGCTCCACAGCATGTGGGATCTTCTTGGAGCAGAGATCAAACCTGTGTCCCCTGCATGGGCAGGCGGATTCTTTACCACTGAGCCACTTGGGGAGTCGCTGGGGTTGGGGAGTAGGTATTCTGGGCAGACAGACCAACTTGTGCAAAGATACAGAGGAGAAAGCATAGAGTCAGCTGGGTGCAGCTGAAGGTTGTATTTATGAGGGGGAGATTCAGAGATGCTCAAGGAGGGAAGGATTGGAGCCCCAAGTCCACTGTACTGAGCAGTCTGGACTTGATGGCAGACAGGGAACACTTGGTGGCCTCTCACACCCAGAGCCTGAGATCTTCACTCTGAGAGAAAGAGAGAGGAAAGAAAGTGGGCAGGTGAAGATGTGCCAAAAAGGAGACACAAAGAATCCACAGAGAAGCTGGGCCCACAGGACCCCTGCGTGGGGTGGGGTCACATCCTAACTGGGGTGGCCAGGGGCCTTCCTGACCAGTGTGAGCAGTCACCTCACCTCCCCGAGGGCTTTGCAGTCACTTGGGGGTCCAAGGCATCCCGAGGCCTCCGCCTTCTTGGGTAAACTCCAGCCCAACCTTCTTCCGGAAGTGGTCAGAAAACAGCCCTGCCTCTTCCCTCCAAAACAGCCCTGCCTCTTCCCTTCTCCCTCCATTGTTCACCACCTGGTCCCCACTGCTCAGCCTTGGGCTATCTTCCCTCAGAAGTAAGTCTGTCTCCTCTCAGATAAGCCCTTGGGAAGCTTGGGCATCCAGGAGGCAAGGTGCTGATCTAATTAGCCAAGTAAGACAATTGACACTCAGGTGTGAGCACCTGCAGGCCACAGAGGGACACCCAGAGGAGAGGAGTCCAGACCAATGTGTGTGCAATAGAGGGACAGGGGAGGGGCGAGGGCATGGAGGTGGCTTTCCCAGAAATGTGGAAACTCCCAGAAAAAACTCACCTGGTTGTTTTCCGGAAGTGGAAGGTCACTCCCCTCTATCACATTTGCAAGGGTTCTCTCCCCCAACCCCTTGCTCCTGAAGGATAAAAAGCCTCACCCTGGAAAGAGTCTTGCCCTTCCAATCTTGAAACTCTTCCCAACTCTGTGCCCAAGTCATTCCCAGCCACCCCTAAAGACCCTCGAAAGGCACTGTCACTGCCAGCCACCAACCACACACATCCACATATTGAGGGAATGATTAGGGAGAGGGTCATCGGTGTGGCAGGGGAGGGGGGCGGGGTGGGGGTCGTCCAGGAAACCCTTCGGTGGCCACAGACTTCTTAAGACATTTTCACGTAAATTTTCTTTAATTTGAAAATGAAACAGGTGTCATCATATCCAGTCCCTTTGTGCCAGCGGAGTGTTTTCCAGCAACCACTTAACCTCTGGGCTTTGTCTCCCTGTCATAAACTGGTGTAACAACAGTTCCTGCTTCACGGGGTAGTTGTGAAGATTACAACAGGATGATACACAGACAACTGATGAAGCTCTGGGTAAATGTGATCTCTGGTCCTCAATATGCCCTGATGGCAGGGCATGCTTAGAAACAATCTTTCTGAAGATCAATATCAGAATATAGGTCAAAATATAAAACCTGCTTCTTACCAGCTGTGATCTCAAATATAGTAAAGCCCCCTGCATATGAATGAGCTTTGGTTCAAGAGCATGTTAAATCCAAAAATGTTAGCCTTCTAAGACAATTGGCTATATCAGTTCAGTTCAGTTCAGTCGCTCAGTCGTGTCCGACTCTTTGCGACTCCATGAATCGCAGCACGCCAGGCCTCCTTATCCATCACCAATTCCCGGAGTTCACTCAGACTCACACAATATGCCCTGATGGCAGGGCATGCTTAGAAACAATCTTTCTGAAGATCAATATCAGAATATAGGTCAAAATATAAAACCTGCTTCTTACCAGCTGTGATCTCAAATATAGTAAAGCCCCCTGCATATGAATGAGCTTTGGTTCAAGAGCATGTTAAATCCAAAAATGTTAGCCTTCTAAGACAATTGGCTATATCAGTTCAGTTCAGTTCAGTCGCTCAGTCGTGTCCGACTCTTTGCGACTCCATGAATCGCAGCACGCCAGGCCTCCTTATCCATCACCAATTCCCGGAGTTCACTCAGACTCACACCCATCGAGTCAGTGATGCCATCTAGCCATCTCATCCTCCGTCATCCCCTTCTCCTCCTGCCCCCAATCTTTCCCAA
>SJXQ01008608.1:0-22368 GCA_006408695.1 Aepyceros melampus | reverse complement strand
AATTGATGCTTTTGAACTGTGGTGTTGGAGAAGACTCTTGAGAGTCCCTTGGACTGCAAGGAGATCCAACCAGTCCATTCTGAAGGAGATCAACCCTGGGATTTCTTTGGAAGGAATGATGCTAAAGCTGAAGCTCCAATACTTTGGCTACCTCATGCGAAGAGTTGACTCATTGGCAAAGACCCTGATGCTGGGAGGGATTGGGGGCAGGAGGAGAAGGGGACGGGAGAGGATGAGATGGCTGGATGGCATCACTGACTCAATGGACGTGAGTCTGAGTGAACTCCGGGAGTTGGTGATGGACAGGGAGGCCTGACGTGCTGCGATTCATGAGGTTGCAAAGAGTCAGACACTACTGAGCAACTGAACTGAACTGAACTGAAATGAAGAAAATAAAGTCTGCCACTATTTCCATTTCCCCCCATATGTTTGGAGAAACAGATGAAATTAGGGCTTCATTTTTTGAATGCTGAATTTTAAGCCAGCTTTTTCACTCTCCTCTTTCACCTTCATCCAGAGATTCTTTAGTTCCTCTTTACTTTCTGCCATAAGGGTGGTGTCATCTGCATATCTGAACTTACTGATATTTCTCCTGGTCATCTTAATTCCAGCTTCTGCTTCGTCCAGCCTGGCATTTCACATGATGTATTCTGCATGTAAGGTAAATAAGCAGGGTTACAGTATACAACCTTGACATACTCCTTTCCCAATTTGAAACCAATCCATTGTTCCACATCACACTGAAAAGTTTCTGCACAGCAAAGGAAACCATCAACAAAATGAGAAGGCAACCTACCAAATGGGAGAAAATATTTGCAAATCATATCTCTGATAAGGGGTTAATATCCAAAATATATAAAGAACTCATCAAACTCAGTAAAAATAAATAAATAATTGGCAGAGATTTTATTTTTCCCTAACTGAGTAGACATTTTCCCAAACAAGACATACAAATGGCTAATAGGTACATGAAAATGTGCTAAACATCACTTTGTTTTTGGTGTCAAATCTAAAAAAATCATTGTCGAAACTGGTGTCAAGGAGATTTTCTCCTGTGTTCTGTGTTTCCTTCTAAAAGTTTTAAAATTTCAGGGCATACATTTAAGTTTTACTCTACCTTGGGTTAATTTTTGTGTATGTTTTATTCTAATTTCATTCTTTTTCTAAAAAGTTATGTATTTATTGGCTGTGCTGGGTCTTTGTTGCTGCATCTTGGCTTTCTCTAGTTGTGGAGAGTGGGGGCTCCTCTCTTATTGTGGGGCACAGGCTTCTCATTGCAGTGGCTTCTCTTGGTGTTTAGCACAGGCTCTAGGGTGCTTGGGCTTCAGTACTTGTGGCACATGGGCTAGTAGTTGCAGCTTCCAGGCTCTGGAACACAGTCACAGTAGTTGTGGCACAAGGGCATAGTTGCCCACTGTATGTGGGATCTTCCTGGATCAGGGGTCAAACCCATGTCTCCTCCATTGACAGACAGATTCTTTACCACTGAGCCGCCAGAGAAGCCCTAATTTCATTCTTTTGCATGGAAATATTTTCCCAACGCCATTTATTGAAGAGACTATCCTTCCCTCATTGTGTATTCTTATCTCTTTTGTCAAAAGATTATAGCTGACTATATGTGTATGGATTTATTTCTTTTCTGTCCATCGCTGGTAGATCGATGATTTCCTTGGTTCTTGCCCTCTCAAGGGAAAGAATTAACTTGAGAGGCATAGAGCAGTTTTAAGTAGCAAGATTTTTATTAAGCAGAGTGAAAGTACGTTCCCAAGAAAGGATGACAGAGGCTGTTTGGAAACCAGTGGAGCAGAGCTGAGTGTTTTAGAGTGGTGGTCCCTCTCTGTGTTTCTGTGTCACTGGACTGATAAATTTAGTGACAGCTTTAGGTTATATAACATTTCTCCCAGCTTACCTAGAAGCACTCAAGCAAACCCAAAGAAGGTGGAGGTGGGAGCAAAAACACGATACTGATTTATTACAAATACAGCATTATGAATCCTGGGTTGCTTTGAGCCACCTTTTAGATCTTGAGTGTGCCTGTGCCAAACTGTACCAGCAGTTTTTTCTTACTTGGTCCTTATATGGCTAAAAATTTAGCAGTGGTCCTTGACTAGAAGAGGGAGAATCTCTGTGCATGCTCTGATCACCAGTGTCCGGGTTGGGGAGAAAAAGATGACTCTGTCCAGGATGGGGCAGGACCCACTCATGTTCAACTGGCTACCTAACATGTTATTCTGTTCCATTGATCCATGTTTCTCTTTTTACGCCAATACAATACTGTTTTGATTCCTATAGTTTTGTAATATAATTTGTGGGATGCCTTCAGCTTTGCTCTCTGCTTGAAATTACTTCAGTCATTCAGTTCTTCTGTTACACATGAATTTTGAAATTGATTTTTTCTATTTGTGTGAAAATGCCATCTGAATTTTGACAGAGTTTAACTGAAACCATAGATTGCTTTGGGTAGTATGAACATCAATATTAACTCTTCCAATTCATGAATGTGAGCTATCGTCTCATTTATTTCAGTCTAATTTCTTTTATTAATATTTTATTGTAGTTTTGTTTTGCTTTGCTTCTTGTAAGAAGAAACTCAGCAAAGAAGATCTTTGAGTTTGGTCCAATTCTGAGATTCGGTGTACTGATTTGGTCTGTGGAATATTCATGGTTAAAATCTTAAGGGCTGAAAACAGCAGAGTTCTGTATGAGAGAATAAGAAAATGAAGATTCCCAACATGGAGAAAAGGGACAAATTAAGGCTTAAATATAGAAAGGCGTATCAGAAAGGCCTCATTTAGCAGGCCTGATGGTCTGCTAAACCCAAATCAGGAACTTGAACTTCCTTAAAGTTAAGGAAGGAGCAGGTTTTAATAAACAAATGTATTTTCAAGTAAAAGTACTCAGTTGTACATGAAAATAACATGAAATAGCTCTTTGAATAGGACCTCCAGCTGTGATTAAAGGATACACTTCATGTGTATATAGAGTGAGGGGGGAAAGATAGCTGTTTTAGCAGTGCATTCTCATACATCATTGTGTGAGACTCTGACAACCAGGAAAGTTTTGCCTTTTAACATTATAATATATAGTTGTCCAGTATGGCACATGCCCCTGGTGTTTATCAGTAAAACCTTTAAAACAAATGAACACAGTAATGATTGCCTCTGTTGTAACAGATTTTAGTGTATTTGTTTTGTTTTTCCTCTTTCCTTCCTAAATTTTACACAATGTTCACCTTGACTGTTGCTGTCCATTATTCATTGTTATAGAGGTGGCTCTTCCAAGAACTCAGAAATGAGAATAATTCAGCTGCCATTAGCGTTAAGCTCTGTTGCCCACGCATAGTGTATCAGTACATATACACACAACATCGTGAGAAGATAAAGCGAATTCCAGGCTGGAGGGGCTTGGGAACGGCTTGTTTTAATATATCCACATATTTAATAATAAAGGACTTTAAATTAAAAAGATGGTCTGCTAAACCATGGAAACATAAATAAATATCTGCAGAGATTAGGACTGATTACATATGCCTCCCAATAATGTCCCAGGGACACTGAGTTTTAGCAACCAATCTTTCAGTTTTTCCCAGAATTGTCTTTTGAAAGAAACTATTAAGAGCTAAGTCTGCTTGAGTGCTTACTGTGCCAGTCCATGTGCTGAGTAATTTACATCTGTCAACTTATTTAATCCTCACTAGGGTGCTGTGAGGCAGGCATGTTCAGTGTCCTCATTTCACAGATAGGGGATCTTCTTCTGTAATTTGCTCAAGCTCCCATAGTTATTAAGAGGCGGAGGCAGCATTTCAATCTAGGGAGCCTGAATCCAGCACCTGTGCTCCTAGCTATGACTCCACGCAGTGTGGGGATGAGCATTCATTTATTCATTTAACAAATATGTACTGAATGCTTACAGAGGTGCCAGGCACTATGGCTGGTGCTGAGACCCTTGTAGAACTCAAAACAGACAGGGTGCTGCTCTCCTGGAGTTTACAGTCTACAGGTAGACCAGACTTAGAACAATAAATAAGTAGATAAGCACAAACTGAGGGAAGGGCTATAAAAAGAAATTACAGAGTGCCCTGGAGTGTACAGTGAGGCCCCTTCCTTAGATAAGAAGACCAGAAAAGTTCTCCCTAAGAAAGTGATAATTAAGCTAAGATTAGATGGATTAGTAAAAGTCAGTGAAGAATGGGGGAAGAATGTACCAGGCTTTGGGAAGAGCATGGCAAAGTGTTTCTAATCTCTTTAACAAGACCTCATAGGGAGATGGACATATCAGGCTCTCAGTGCCATTAATAATCAATTTCTCCCTGTCCCCTTGTTCTGACTTTATATCCATTAAATATATTATTATAAGTTAGCTTCACATAGCGCTTAATAATACAAAGAGAATGCACTGATAGGCAGATTTTTAGTGTTTTGGTTTTTATCAGAGTCATTTCTCCTTGTAAATTAATAAGTTCACATGTATATCAGTGTTCAGTATGTTCTCTTCTTGTTACCAAATCTGTCAACCTCAGACCCTGAGCCTTCAAAGCAAAAACCCCAGACTTGCAGATGGAATGATCTGGATTCTGGGTGAGTTCTTGCCCAACTTCCTGACTTTCCTTGGACAGTTCAGATGTATATACCTTATCTCTCTCATTGTGAAGTTTTATTAGTATTTAATATTTAGTGAAATGAAAGAAAGCTGAATGCTCTAAGAAAAAAAATGAGTCCATGATCCATGATTATTCTGATTAGTTTAACTGAGAAGAAAATTCATCTGGGAAATGGTCTGAATGAAATCACATTTTGAATATTTAGGGGATAAAACAAACACCATTTTGTCTTAGCCGTCATGTGCTGAGTGAGTAATCCTGGTATTCTTTTACGAGATTGTTTGAGTATAAAGCTGTAGTAAACCATGCTAGTAAGTGTTTCCCCACTACAAGCCTGGAAACGAGACTTACTCATAATATTTATTTCTTCTCCAGAGTGCTTTTACAGACCTGAACATCTGAACTAACAAAAGGCCTCCAACTTATAATATAACACAGCTGCTCCAAGGACTGCGTGCGTGCATAATGTGTGTGCTCGATGTATTTATTCATTTATGTGCCCTCTGGAGCAGGGGCAAGTTCAGCCCAACTGGAATTCGAAGTGTCTTTTACTGGGCATTTGTTCGACGTAAAAAGTTGGCTCATGTCTAAAGCATCTTCCAGGCAGGGTGCAGCTGAGAGCCATAAAAGACAAGATTGTATATTGTTTAAGAGCCTTGAGGCTGATGGGTAGCTCTTACACAGAGGACAATTCGTTTTTCTAATAATAAATGCAGAATAGTGCCTTTATTATAAAAGAAATGGGAATTATATAGAAACTGTTATCAAAGGCTATGTTTATATACTTTCTTTGCTCTTGGTAACTATTTACAATGTGAACCTCTTACACATGCATTCTACGTTTAACAGAACAAACAGAAATAGTTATCAGCCCCGTAATCTAGCTCTTTCTTCTTTTTTCTTCCCATTTGTCCTCCCAGACTGGTTGAACAAAGTATGAGAGATCGTGCATGTTACCAATTTAGGAATAGTCTACAGGGTCAAAGAAAAGGTTTCTTCTTGTCTTTGCTATCTCTTTCCCAAACCTGTTCATTCATGTCACTAACTCAACTTGACCTTGGGGATCCAGCAAGCAGTAACTCTAGCAGAGAGTTCACAGTCTGACTAGGGGGGTGGGTGAGTGCATGCCAAGGATGATAGGCATGAAAGAGGTGTGTTTAGAGCACTGTGGGGGGCACTCTGCATGCTGATGGGGGTCACACAAATGGTGAGGCCATTCTGAGATCATCCCTCATAGAGGAGAGCTGTTGAGCTGAGCAGTTGTTAACTAGGTAGATGGAAGAGCAGTAAAGCCCAAGGGCAACCACCTCTCCAAGATGTGGGGGTATGAGAGAAACACACTGCTTCTTTTCTCGCCTCATTCATTTTGGCCTCATACCTTTTTAAGAATGCCAAGAGAAAGCAATGAGACAAGAATCAAAGGAAGAGGTGAAATAAAATATAAAAAGAACAAACAGATCTTGTTGCCATCTATGGGAAGGTAGCTACTTGACAACAGATATCTAATTTCTCTTCCCAATAGCTAGTGAAATGAGCAAAGAAATAGAGAAACAGTTACATTCACATCAAAAAGCAGGGCAGGTACCATCCAAATGTTAGAATTTTTGTTAATTATGATGCATATGGGATCTGCTTAAAAAAAGATAATCAGGACTGCCTTGCAAATCTCTTTTGTTAGAAATTAGAGGCTTTCAAAAATGAAGAAGAAATCCTAAGTTCCATAAATATACATTAGTTTATATGGTCTAGGGCTTGAGTTGGAAATGGACCATCAGGTCATAGGTAAACCCTCTTCCTCGTATGTCTTGGGCAGCTGCATTGCCCAGGAATCTCAGAAATGAGGTTTATCTACCAGGACTGCCCACTGCCTGGATCTCTCTGCACCCAATTTGGGCTACTGGAGGAAGGAGCTGGAAACCAGCCTTCCTTATAAAGACCTGGGAGAGTTTGGGGAAGTCCGGATGTGTGTAAACACCCTATTAATGGGAAAATATACCAGGCCCCTGTCAAAAAAAAAATGAGTAAACAATATTTCTCTCCAAAAAGTGGAAAAAATTAGACCTTAAGAAATGGACTTTTAAACACAAATTATTGTAGAAAACAGAAATAGATGTTTACAAAAAATATTCAAAATGTTGAAATTTCAGGCATAGATATTGATTGTTGACATATTTGTGTGTGTGTATGTGTACACGTGCGTATGTGTTTTGCTACCTAACACCCAGACTCCTTCCCCTCCTATTCTCAACATCTTGCTAAGGCATCAAGACCGGGCTTTACATTAAAGAAGCCCAAGTTTCCAGGTTCTCCCCGACTTGCCTCCAAACTTAGGTGGGCACATGACCAGGATCAGTCAATCAGATGTTCCTGACCATGACTTCCAGTCTTAAGTAAAGCAGCAAAAGCCAAAGGCACTCGAGAATTCACTCACTGACGTGCACGCGGCAGCCACGGTAGAGGGTGGAGGTGCTGGTGCAAAGACATCACCAGAGCCCAGTGCTCCTGCGGTGTGGCTTTAACAAAGCACCTCCTGCCTGACCTTCCTGGGGTTTTGCCCATTTTCCAAGTTTGATTTGTCAGTCTTCCCGCTGATTCGGTGAACTTCACAATATTCTTCCAGTAATTACTTTTCTGCCAAGATTAGGCATAGTTAGTATTAACCAGTGGCATCTGATACAACAACTAGGAAGTATATTTTTTAATAGCTCTGACTAAAGAAGAGGTCCATTTGCACTCTCATGTGGCCGTTAGGGTTTTCACAAGGATAAAAATGTGAAAACTTGCTTTTTGACTGAAGGACAGTTGATTTATAATGTTGCATTAGTTTCTGATATACAGTGAGTTGATTCAGTTTTATGTATATATATTATATGTATATATATATTCCTTTTCATATTCTTTTCCATTATATGGTTTATCATAGGTTACTGAGTATAGTTCCCTGGGCTATAGAGTAGGACATTGCTGTTTATCCATCCTATATATGCTAGTTTGCATTTGCTTGTCCTGAACTCCCAGTCCTTCCCTTCCCCACACCCCTTCCCCCTTGCCAACCGCAATCTGTTCTCTATGTATGTGAGTCTGTTTTTGTTTCAAAGATATACTGTGTTGTATTTTATATTCCACGTGTATGTTGTTGTTCAGTTGATCAAGTGGTGTCTACCTCTTTGTGACCCCATGGACTACAGCATGCCAGGCTTCCTTCCCTCTCCTTCACCATCTCCTGGAGTTTGCTCAAACTTATGTCCATTAAGTCAGTGATGCCATCCAACCATCTCATCCTCTGCCATCCACTTCTCGTGCTGCCTTCAGTCTTTCCCAGCATCAGGGTCTTTTCCAATGAGTCAGCTCTTTGCTTTCTGCCGTAAGGATAGTGTCATCTGCATAACTGAGGTTATCATAACCTCATATTCCATATACAAGTGATATCATATGGTGTTCGTCTTTTTCTTTCTGGCTTCTTAGTATGATACTCTTTAGGTCTATCTAGTTCTTTTCAATGGCTGAGTACTATTCCATTGTAGCATTCCATCTTTATCTATTTATCTGTAAATGGACATTTAGGTTGTTTCCGTGTCTTGGGTGAACTTCCCAAATGGCTCAGTGGTAAGAACCTGCCTGCCAATGCAGGAGATGCAAGGGATGAGGGTTCGGTCCCTGGGCCTGGAAGATCTCCTGGAGTAGGAAGTGGCAATCCACTCCAGTACTCTTGCCTGGAAAATTCCACGTACAGTGGAGCCTGGTGGGCTACAGCCAGTGGGGTTGGACTGAGCACACACATGCACACGTCTTGGCTGTTGTAAATAGTGCTGCTGTGAACACAGGGGTACATGTGTCTTTCTGAATTATAGTTTTGTCTGGATGTTTGCCTAGGAGTGGGATTGCTGGGTCAGAGGGAAGCTCTAGTTTTAGTTTTTTGAAGAACCTGCAAACTGTTTTCCATAGTGACTGGACCAATTTACATTCCCACCTACAGTGTAGACAGGTTCCTTTGAAAACTTTTTGTCATTACTCATGAAGGTTCAGTACTGGGGTCTCCCCCAGGTTGATGTCCTACAGACTGTTGCTCAGCTACCCTGTATTGTTCATGCCCATCTCACTGCCCACGAACACATCTCGTGGATCACAGCTGCTCTCCCAACATAGCCTTTGGCATCAGCCACCTTCTGCATTCTTAGTTGGCGCTGTATTCCTCTTACCTGGTGGACAATCCTAGTTCCAACAGTTTTAATCACCATGATGTTAATGCTCAGCCCTGCGCTACACCTCACAGCTCAGTTGGGTTAGAAATGTAACCTAATTAATTGTGTAGAAGAAGCAGGTCTAAAATCTCTTTTTGAATGCAAGCCAGTATCTCACAAATGGGTGTCATAAAAGCTTTAGTGAGACTTCTCCTGGCTCAAAGAGAGACATGCCTGATTTATGATTTCTTGTTAGCACTTAACATTTTATTTGGATTTAGAGATAACTCTAGACACATCATCAAGCAAGCTGTTTTCAATCCTTCTTCTCAGCTGTTCCTGGTGCCAGATTGTCTAACAAACAGAGGCACAAACAGATGTAGTTTGTGACTGGTGGAGACCATTCTCAGTCATGTAGCAGGCCAGCTGGTAGTGCAAACCACAGTCCAGTCCACGCCTGATTCACAGGCACGAACAATGTGTAGATGTCACACTTACAAAATAATAAAAGTTTATTGTAGGAGATTAACATTTGCTAGCACAGTTGATAGTCAAAAATGGCATTTTATTATAACATGTATTCATACAATGAGACTGTACAAAGTTGAGCTTTCCTTGTTGTTGTTCAGTCGTTCAGTTGTGTCCAACCCTTTGTAACCCCAAGCACTGCAGTATTCCAGGCTTCCCTGTTCTTCACCATCTCCCAGATTTCCTGTCCTTCACCATCGTCCTTACCTAATAAAAAAAATATGAAGCTATCATAATTGGAAAATAGAACTTTGGCAAAAGAATCGGAGACATGACATATACTAATATGTACGTAATCACACAGATAGGTGAATATATGTATGTATACATAGCATATGTATGTGCAGAGGGGTATTGTTTTCCTCGGTTGCTTTATTGTATGTAACAAAGATCACCAATCCAATCTTGCAATGTCAAAGAAACTCAGGCTCCCACCACACAGCTCCACCACTACCACCTCCCCTGACCCTTGGGGGGAAAAAACACCAAAAGACCCTGAGTTAGGACGACAGTGGCGAGTCCCTCTCTACATGATCTGGTACATTAGTAGGAGTCGCTGAGCCCTGATGACCATCAGGCAGGTATGGGGGGACACATCACAGCACATGATGGAAGAGACCTCAGGTGCCAGGAACACCTTGGCTGCCTTGGGTGGATGCTGACCAGATGGGCCATCTCAGTGCTCATCCATCACTGGTGGAGGGAAGAGAAGTTTAGACAGAGTTTAGCTGCTGTGCTTACATCTCACCATGTGCTTCCGGCCCCCAGTGATGTGCTGCAGCCGCTGGTGGCCAACAGCACCCAGTCCTCTCAAAGGCGGCAGTATAGGCTCATTATCTGACACACGAATTGGTGTTCCTGGGGCTCCCTGGCCCTCCTTGGGTCTCAGCGCTGCTGGCAAGAGTCCAGACTGCCAGGTCTAGATGATCTGATCTTTGACACAATGCTCTTGGTTCCACTAGAGTTTTCTGCCAGCTTCTTACCACACCCTGGTCCTGCAGGTCCCAGATCCTGATAGTGCTGCTGGTGAGGCCATGCATACATATTTTGTAGTTTACCCTGGTGGGCTGCCATCTATGGGATCGCACAAAGTCGGACACGACTGAAGTGGCTTAGCAGCAGCAGCAGCAGCAGTATATGATAAGGTCATTGGAACTTGTTGGATAAAAAGGATTACTCAAAAATGTTCTGCCAGGGTGTTTTCTTAAATTATTTGGAAAAGAAATTTGCACTTGACATCATGTTCATAAGATAATTTCAAAGTCCCTGATGGCTCGTATGGTAAAGATTTAAACAAAAAACCAAACTATGTTAAGTGCTGGATGAAAATATAGATAAATCTGAATGATCTTAGCATGGAAACAGATTTTCTAAGGATAAAAGCAATGTAAGGAATAAAGGAAAGCAATGATTAATTCGACTTTATAAAAATTAAACTACTTTGTATTATTAAGACACCAAATCATTAAAAAACAAAGTATTGGAATTCAAACTTTCAGTAAATAGTATCCTTCTCCCCTGCCCAACAAATGAACCAGTTGAAATATAAAGGAAATGAGTCAATAGATAGAGGCCAAATACCACATTATTATTAAGCTAATTTTGGAGAGTATTGCCAGACAGGGAAATAGACAAGTGAGTTTGCTATCACAGAGCCCCTGAATTGGTTTATGTACCTGTCCACCCTGGAGGAGGAAATGGCAACCCATTCGAGTAGTCTTTCCTAGGAAATGCCATGGACAGAGAAGCCTGGCAGATTACAGTCCATGGGGTCGCAAGAGAGTCAGACATGACTTAGCAACTAAATCACCGCCACCGTCCAGTCATAGGCAGCCTTGGAGCAACCCAAGTCTTCACATTTGGGGTTTGCACCTGTTGAACCTACAGTGTGAGAAAGTAGAAAAGAAGCTGTTCCTTTTGTCTCAGTGGGGGGGATGTTTGCTCTCAAATTAGAAAAGACTTGAAAGGGTTGTTGTTTACTCACTAAGTCATGTCCAACTCTTTTGGGACTCTGTGAACTATAGCCCGCCAGGTTCCTCTGTCCATGGGATTTCCCAGGCAAGAATAGTGGAGTGGGTTGCATTTCTTTCTCCAGGAGATCTTCCTGACTCAGGGATCAAACCCGCATTTCCTGCATTGGCAGGCAGATTCGTTACTGCTGAGCCACCAGGGAAACCCCTTGAAAACAGTACTGAGCTATGTGTGCATAGATTTAGCTCCCATACCCATCAAGTGGATCATGATCCTGCTTCTCTCTTAGGAAAAAGTGATAGCAAGATCAGAATATATCCAGGAATCTCATGCACATAGAATCCATTATAGATATCAGGAGTGAGATAGGACCATTCTCTACCTAAAAGAAATTAAGGGTAAATATCTGTTACAGAAATTACAATTGATTACTCATTCCCAAAGAGCTCATATAAACTAATAAGAACAAGTTTCTAACATAAAGTTCAACAAAGGACATAAGCTGTAGAATTACAAAGACCTAATAGCATGAATAACATGCACAATTGTACTCATCTCACACGCTAGTAAAGTCATGCTCAAAATTCTCCAAGCCAGGCCTCAGCAATACGTGAACTGTGAACTGCCATATGTTCAAGCTGGTTTTAGAAAAGGCAGAGGAACCAGAGATCAGATTGCCAACACCTGCTGGATCGTTGAAAAAGCAAGAGAGTTCCAGAAAAACATCTATTTCTGCTTTATTGACTATGCCAAAGCCTTTGACTGGATCATAATAAACTGTGGAAAATTCTGAAAGAGATGGGAATACCAGACCACCTGACCTGCCTCTTGAGAAACCTATATGCAGGTCAGGAAGCAACAGTTAGAATGGACAGGGAACAACAGACTGGTTCCAAATAGGAAAAGGAGTCCGTCAAGGCTGTATATTGTCACCCTGCTTATTTAACTTATATGCAGAGTACATCATGAGAAACACTGGGCTGGAGGAAGCATAAGCTGGAATCAGGATTGCCGGGAGAAATATCAATAACCTCAGATACGCAGATGACACCACCCTTATGGCAGAAAGTGAAGAGGAACTAAAAAGCTTCTTGACGAAAATGAAAGAAGAGAGCAAAAGAGTTGGCTTAAAGCTCAACATTCAGAAAACGAAGATCATGGCATCTGGTCCCATCACTTCATGGCAAATAGATGGGGAAACAGTAGAAACAGTGTCAGACTTTATTTTGGGGGGCTTCCAAATCACTGTTGATGGTGACTGCAGCCATGAAATTAAAAGACGCTTACTCCTTGGAAGGAAAGTTATGACCAACCTAGATAGCATATTAAAAAGCAGAGACATTACTTTGCCAGCAAAGGTCCGTCTAGTCAAGGCTATGGTTTTTCAAGTAGTCATGTATGGATGTGAAAGTTGGACTGTGAAGAAAGCTGAGTGCCGAAGAATTGATGCTTTTGAACTGTGGTGTTGGAGAAGACTCTTGAGAGTCCCTTGGACTGCAAGGAGATCCAACCAGTCCATTCTGAAGGAGATCAGTCCTGGGTGTTCATTGGAAGGACCGATGCTAAAGCTGAAACTCCAATACTTTGGCCACCTTATGCGAAGAGTTGACTCATTGGAAAAGACCCTGATGCTGAGAGGGATTGGGGGCAGGAGGAGAAGGGGACGACCGAGGATGAGATGGCTGGATGGCATCACCGACTCAATGGACATGAGTTTGGGTAAACTCTGGGAGTTGGTGATGGACAGGGCGGCCTGGCATGCTACGGTTCATGGGGTCGCAAAGAGTCGGACACGACTGAGTGACTGAACTGAACTGAATAACATGAAAATTCTCAAACTAATTAGTATTCAAAGAAATGTAAATAGTAAATGTTAATGTGTATATAAAGTTCTTAAAATTATCATTCCACCTTGGAGAGAAAAACAGGATCCATCAGCTTCTGTGCAGTTGGTATGGTGGTGATAAAGTACAAACCATGACTTGGTACCAGTCAGCAGCTGGTGACTGCAAAAATGACTTAATTCCTGATATTATTAAGGTTCATCTCATCAAAGCATTAAATCAAATGTACCAGTAAGAATTTGTTCCCCATTTCTAAATAGCAAATTGAAAGAGAATATTGGTCAACAGGCAGCATGTAATAGACAGTTATTATTGTTGTTGATCAGTCGCTCAGTCATGTCCGACTGTTTGTGACCCCATGGAATGCAGCACACAAGGCTGCCCTGGCCATCACTGCCTCCCAGAATTTGCTCAGACTCATGTCCATTGAGTCCATGATGCCATCCAACCATCTCATCCTCTGTCACCCTCTTCTTCTCCTGCCCTCCATCTTTCCCAACATTAGGGTCTTTTCCAGTGGTCGCTCTTCACATCAGGTGGCTAAAGTATTGGAGCTTCAGCTTCAGCATCAGTCCTTCCAGTGAATATTCAGGGTCAATTTCCTTTAGGATGAACTGGTTTGATCTCCTTTGCTGTACTCCCACCCAAACCCTAACTTGCTTTACTTCAGTCTATATGGTGCATGGTGCAATGATAGGACATTAGCTCAGGGCTGGAAAGAGCAGTGGACGGGCTGGTAAAAGTGGGTCTCGGTTGATGGGTGTGTGTGGTCGGGATATAGACACGTGTGCTGAGATAACATATCAAGACAGAACATTTACTGCCTGACTCCTTGGCCGATCACATTTACCCAAGGAAAATGCCCCAGTCTGAATTTCCGTGAAAGCCATAAGGTGGACGTGCATGCTAAATCACGTTAGTTGTGTCTTTTTTTCGATGCTCTGTGACTGTTGCCCCCTAGGCTCCTCTGTCCATGGGATTCTCCAGGCAAGAATGCATGGCAGTCCATTCCAGTATTCTTCCCTGGAGAATCCCATGGACATAGGAGCCGAGTAGGCTACAGTCCGTGGGTCGCAGAGAGTCGGACATGACTGAAGTGACTTTGCACACACACATGCCTTCCTAATTGGAAAGTTATACTTTCTAAAGATAATCATTGTTATTGATGACATAGTGAGGCGAATACTTTCCTACACAAATGCTGGTTGTATAAATTAATTGGGATTTTTAATTTTTTCTCTATTATTTTTGGCTGTGCTGGGTGTTTGTTGCCGTCCAGGCTTTTCTCTAGTTGGGGCCGGTGGGGGCTATCTCTAGCTATGCGGTGCAGTCTTATTGCAGAGCCCAGGCTCTAGGGCTTCAGTAACTGCAGCTCCTGGGTCTAGAGCACAGGCTCAGTGCTTGTGGCGCGTGGGCCCGGGGGCTCCAGAGCATGTGGGATCTTCCCAGATCAAGGCTTAAACCCTTGTCCCCTGCACTGACGGCAGAGTCTTCCCCACTGAGCCACCAGGGAATCCCTTCATTGTACATTTTTATCAAGAACTTTATAAAGATAATATCTTTTTAACTCACTAAATTTCGTTTTCAGCACTCTATCCAATGCAGAGATGAAAAGAAATTTACATAGCTGCATGATCTAACGGCTCCCAAAGGGGACACTTTTGAAATTATGGGATTTCTGTAGAATATAATATTATGTAGAAGTATTCAACATTATGTTTTTAGAAATTCAGACTATTAAATTTTATCCATTAAATTTTCTAATGTAAGAATAAAACTTACTTATAGTATGTTTGCAACATGCATATCCCTAGCTGGAGGAAATATTCTGTTAAGATTTTTTTTTTCATAAATAGAATTACAAATAATTTTTTTTCTCTCTACTTTTTTGACTACCTAAATTCCTCACCATAATTTTGTGTAACCTTTTTAAAAAATTTATTTTATTGAAGTATAATTGATTTACAGTATTGTATTAATTTCTGCTGTATTGCTTTTAAATATACATCTGCATGTATAAATTAATAATTTTCACACTTATACCCATCTTTGTAGCCATGTTCATAACACTCTAGGCAATTCTATATAGTTTCATGGGTTTTTCAGTTCTGTGTCTCAAAATCATCTTCTGAATTTTGATTCATTTTTATGTTGAGTGAAATATTTTTCTTTTCAAGAAGGGTACATAGTAGATGTGTTTGCTGGAGCTTTGTATAATCAGAGAGTATCTACTGAAGGCTCCACAGGTAAAAGGCAGTGGATCTGAGTGTAGATTTTTCTTCAGTGTTGTCTGGCCTCTAATATTACATAGAAGTTTGAGGCAAATCTAATTTTTGTGCCGTTGAAAGTCACCTGTTTTGTTTTATTTTGTTTTTGGCTAGTTACTCTAACAGAATTTCATTTTATTATCATCAAAATTCAAAAATCTTTCGGTCCATTGGTCACTAATTTCACCCTAAGAGAAACACTTGTTTTTAGTTGAGAGTCAGTGTTGCTTGAAATATGGAAGGTTTGTGGTCACCAGAGGTGTCTGTACCAAGATTCTCAGGTGTTTGCTTTCCCTAAGATCACCCAGGGCTTCAGCTCTGCAGGTGAAATGATAGATGTCTACTCTGGCTAGTTTAGTAATCATTCATGAAAAACACTATGGCGTATAACCCATGGGTGATTCTTTTGTAAATTTTTAAAACTTGTGTTTTATTTTTGGCTGTGCTGGGTCTTCGTTGCCGTGCTTAGGCTGCTCTCTAGTTGTGGTGTGTGGGCTTCTCATTCTAGTGGCTTCTCGTTCCAGAGCATGAGCTCGAGGGCTCATAGTTATGGCACATGGGCTTCGTTGCCCAGTGGCATGTGGAATCTTCCCAGACCAGGATTTGAACCTGTGCCCCCTGCACTGGGGCTTTCCTAGTGCCTCAGATGGTAAAGAATCCGCCTGTGATGCAGGAGACCTGGGTTCAAGCCCTGGGTAAGGAAGAACGCTGGAGAAGAAAACGGCAACCCATTCCAGTATCCTTGCCTGGAGAATTCCACGGACAGAGGAGCCTGGCAGGCTGTCGTCCGTGGGGTCACAAAGAGTCAGACATGACTGAGTAGCTGACACTACCCCTGCATTGGCGGCAGACTCCTAACCACTGGACCACCCGGGAAGTCCCATGGGTGTTTTTTTAAAATCCTGTGTTAGCTATGTTCCGAGTCCTATTTTTATCATTTGCAGATGCTTTAGGGAAAAGACTTATAGGATCAGGATAACTGGATCTAAGCCATCACAAAGCATTGTGGCCGTGTAAACCAGTCTTTTGATTTTTGCAAATGTAACTCCTGCCAAGTAGATTATACTGCCTTTGCTTTGTCAATAAAGCTTCTCCCCACCCCCACAGTAGAGTCCTGTATTTTCTAGGCCACACTAGCAGACAGGTTGTTGTCCAGTCACCAAACTGTGTCTGACTCCACGACCCCACGGACTGCAGCACACCAGGCTTCTCTATCCTTCACCATCTCCCGGAGTTGGCTCACACTCCATCCATCAGGTCAGTGATGCCATCCAACCATCTCATCCTCTGTCACCCCCTTCTCTTCCGGCCCTCAGTCTCTCCCAGAATCAGAGTCTTTTCACAATGAGTCAGCTGTTCATATCAGTTGGTCAAAGCATTGGAGTTTTAGCATCAGTCCTTCCAAAGAGTATTCAAGGTTGATTTCCTCTAAAACTGACTGGTTTGATCTTGATGCTTTCAAACTGTGGTGCTGGCAAAGACTCTTGAGAGTCCCTTGGAAAGCAAGGAGATCAAAGCAGCAGACAGCTAGAAGGAGGACAGTTCGTCAAGAAATAAGCAAAATCTTCTGCTTTCAACTTCACCGCCTCATGCGGCATCAAGTCCTTTCTGAAATCTACCATGTTCATCGGAAGTCCCCAGGGGACAGTGTGTGTGCTGAATTCCCAGCTGAGGCTAGACCTGCTCCTTGGCGGTTTTCTTCCTGTCTTGCCCCAGCTTCCTTGGTCAGCACCTTGCTCAGCCCGCTGTCGGTGCCCCTCATCCCTGTCGCTGTTTCTGTTGCTCACTGTAGCAATGTCGCTAGGCCTGCCTAAGGGACTGTCTCCTAGTAGTCCCTAACCTGTGGAAACAGTCTTCCCTGTGGTAGCAAGTGCTGCCAATGGGCACCCCAGCCACAGGCACCAGCAATACTGTGCCACACATGGTTGTCTTACAGAGTCTTACATAAAATCAGCACATTAAGTTTTTATTCACAGGCCTCTTTCTCTGGCTTGGTTGTGGAAATAAAACCACAAACTCAGATATTTTTGCTGTGTGGGTCTGGATCCTGGCTGTGTTACTGTGGGCAATAACTTAATCTTTCTGGTCTTCATTCCTAAAATGTTGTAGTAGAAGTAATAATAATAATAATAATATCTGCTTCATGGAAATGTTTTGATGAGTAAATACACCTATCCTGAAAACTCTGTCATTAAGTGAATACGATTATTTTTAAAAATCCATTGAATTACATGAGAAATATTCTATTCCAACTAGGCAGCTCCCAAAACATGAAGTGCTTAAGAGACACATCCTCTTTTATAGCATTTATATTATGGAATTAAAATTCTATTAATTTATAATGCATGTGTGTGATAAGTCACCTCAGTCATGGCTGGCTGACTCTTTGTGACACTATGGACTGTAGCCCCCCAGGCTCCTTTGTCCATGGGGATTCTCCAAGCAAGAATACTGGAATGAGTTGCCATGCCCTCCTCTGGATTCTTTGCCACTAGCACCACCTGGGAAGCCCAAGACCTGTGGGACAGTTTGAAGAAGCCATTGAAAAAACTTAGGAGACATTATGAGTAAAATGTTTAAAGCTACTGAAAAGATCAAGCATTTCTACCACTTTAGAAGCATCTCTTAACTAATAAATTAATAATGTACCAATTGATGTATTAATTAGGTATACTAAGTATATTTCGAGAGTTTTTTAAAGAAACAATTGAAATAGGTAAAAGACTTTAAGCTGAAATGCAAAATCCACACTAAAAGTATGAGTTATTAACTTTAATGTATCAAATAATCATGTAATGATATAATATATAAAGAAAAATCAAATATAACTGAAGAGAAACATAACTGTTGAAAATTTTGGCCTCTCTTCTCCATGAGAAATCAAGTAGTAAAAATAAATAGCATTATATAGAGAATAAGAGAAATATAAGAGGACTGCAAAATATACAATTATAGACCAGCCCTTTTCATAACCCCTGGGGATATTTATTAAAATTAATTATAAAACAATACTCAAAAAGTTTAATAAACTTTGCAGATAAATATATTTTCTAAAGTAAAATGATACTCTCTTAAATAACACTTGAGCTAATGGTACTAAGATATTTAGTGGCAATGATAACCTTAATATATACACAAAAGAGAAAGTCATGCAATCATGTCTGACTCTGCAATCCCATGAACTGTATATTCTGGCCTGAATTCTCCAGGCTAGAATTCTGGAGGGGGTAACCTTTCCCTTCTCCAGGGGATCTTCCCAACCCAGGAATCGAACTAGGGTCTTCTGCATTGCAGGCAGATTCTTTACCAACTGAACTATCAGGGAAGCTCTAATATATACAGACTGCTTACAAATTAAGCAGAGAAATCATGATTATTCTATTTTCCAAAAGATGTAAAAGACTTGAATATGAATTTTCTAAAAATCAAGCAGATAATAAGCCTATTGAAAGTTATAAAATATTTAATAAAAGACACTTTTTAAAGTTAATTTTTGTACCTATTTTGAAGCAAATGCATTTTTTAAAAATAGAGTTGGCTTTCCTTATTTATCTTGTTATTTTTGGCTGTGCTGGGTCCTCATTGCTACATGTGAGCTTTCTCTAGTTGTGGCAAGCCGGGGATCCTTTCTAGTTGCAGTGTGGAGGCTTCTCATTGCAGTGGCTTCTTTTCTTGTGGATTGTGAGCTCTAGGGCATGTGGGCTTAGTTGCCCTGTGGCATGTGGAATCTTCCTGGACCAGGGATTGAACCCATGTCCCTTGCTTTGGCAGGCAGCTTCTTAATCACTGGACTACCTCAAGGAAGTCCACCACGGCTTTTTAATATAATATTCAGTGTATATAGATAAAGCAAAAAGGAGAGTGTAAATTAGTATAGCCTTTCTTGTGGCCAATTTTAAAACAATACCTTAAAATGTAGATATATTTTGAAACAGAAGTTCTACTTGTAAAAATTTCTCCTGTGGGGAGACAATTCAGTTTGTAATGTTTGTGACCATGGTATTAGGCACAAGGATTATTTATGAGAATAAGAAATTGGAAATAACCCAAATATCAAACATGTTATTATTTAACTAAATTATGATACAGATTTACAGGCATAAAACATCATGTTGCTGAGAAAGATGACATAACAATTTGTTTAAAATACCTTGTTCATGTAAAAAAAAAAAAACTAGTCACTAAGTTTTTGCAGGATATGTTCCATTTTTGTTTAACATGTGACTATAAAATCTGGCTGCAAGGAGATCCAACCAGTCCATCCTAAAGGAGTTCAGTCCTGGGTGTTCATTGGAAGGACTGATGTTGAAGCTGAAACTCCAATACTTTGGCCACCTCGTGCGAAGAGCTGACTCATTTGCAAAGACCCTGATGCTGGGAAAGATTGAGGGGAGGAGAAGAAGGGGACGACAGAGGATGAGATGGTTGGGTGGCATCACCAACTCAATGGACATGAGTTTGGGCTCCAGGAGTTGGTGATGGACAGGGAGGCCTGGCGTGCTGCGGGTCATGGGGTCGCAAAGAGTCGGACACAACTGAGCGACGGAACTGAACTGATACACGAAAATGTTCACAGTGATTTTATATGTTATTTATCTAATTTAAAAATTTCTTCCATCTGCTTAACTTTATTTTCTCATTATTCTTCAATACACTAGTACAATGAAAAAAATAGTGACTGTTAATTGCTTTTTTTTTTAAGTCGCATCTCGAATTTTTAATTCATCTAGGAATTAGTTCCTCAAGTTAGCAGTGCCATCTGCTGATCATCTTGGGGCTGTTTCCTCAGAACAACAACAACAAAATGTTTAGAACTCAGGGATGATGGTAGTTATCGAAATTAAACATCATAAAATAAGAAAAAGAATATATACAGGGAATCTTATGGAAATTTACTTAGTACTACATATTTCTGGTACTGTTAAAAACAGCTTCAAAATTTTTATTATGGAGTCTGTCATTCTTTCATTCCTTCATTTTATTTATACTTTTATCATCTTTAATGTACAGTCATCCCTTTTCATAGCAGTAATCAAAGAGAGAATATGAATTCCAGCCACGTGTAGCTGCTAAGCCAGCAAATTGTAATGAGGCACAGTTCCAAGCCTCATGGTAAAGTCATAAATGGGAGAATGAATCAGGTCAGAAGTTGGGGTAAAATAACATGAAACAAAGAGGAAAAATTGTTTAGAATAGGGTAAAAAATGTGTTGTTGGACCTCTTTTATATAGTGAAGTGAGCACCTAACACAAATTGGTCTGCTAGCTTACAGCAAATAAGAAAAAGATGATATTATAATACAGCTTATATTTTTCCATCTTGCCCAAAAGGGTGTAATAAAGGATTTGGCAAATGTCTTTTCAATTCCAGTTTCATTATAATTCACATTATTCCCAAATTGACCCATCCTGTCAAAAAGAGTAGTCTAGCTAACCTGAGAGCACTTCACAATGAACCCATGTTCAGCTAGTGCTTCATCTGAGTAACTCCAAATGACTTCTGCATCATCCTAGAACACTACTTGGGCTCAAAGTCAAAACTGCTGTAGTTATCTTGCATAATCCATTCTGTGAAAAATCTCAACAGGATTTACCCACTTGCAGTATCTTTGCAATTTCCACATGTTCCTTTGGTATCTCAAAGGTCATGAATAGTGATTCCAGAATCTAA
This sequence comes from Aepyceros melampus, assembly GCA_006408695.1. Lineage (NCBI taxonomy): Eukaryota > Metazoa > Chordata > Mammalia > Artiodactyla > Bovidae > Aepyceros > Aepyceros melampus. The sequence continues at coordinate 1,307 of SJXQ01008608.1, read as the reverse complement.
CAGCGATTCTTTTTGGAACACAGGCTTGAAGACTTAGATGTCTTCTGCTGTGAAGCATCTCATGCACTTCACAGGATGTTTTTTTTTTGCTTTGCTTCAAAAATATGTCTTTTTTTTTTCACAAAGTTACTTTTAATGATGATACTATATTAAAATGTTCCACTTAAACTTGGGAGAATTTAGGGAAGCTAATGTGAGAGTTGGACTATATATAAAGAAAGCTGAGCACTGAAGAATTGATGCTTTTGAACTGTGGTGTTGGAGAAGACTTTTGAGAGTCCCTTGACTGAAAGGAGATCCAACCAGTCCATTCTAAAGGAGATCAGTCCTGGGTCTTCACTGGAACGACTGATGTTGAAGCTGAAACTCCATAGTTTGGCCACCTGATACAAAGAACTGACTCATTTGAAAAGACTGATGCCGGGAAAGATTGAAGGCGGGAGAAGGGGACGACAGAGGATGAAATGGTCGGATGGCATCACCGACTCAATGGACATGAGTTCGGTAAAGTCCAGGAGTTGGTGATGGACAGGGAGGCCTGATGTGCTGTGGTCCCATTGGCTCGCAAGAGAGTCAGACACGACGGAGCGACTGAACTGAACTAAACTGAAGGCAATGGCAATGGTGTAAATTCATGTCTCTCAACATACCCTCTTAAAGTCAGAACAACAAGAAGAAATAAAACTATACAAACTCTAGTAGTAGAGAATGTCCAAACTTTCAATCACTTATAAAAATAAGAAACAAAATACCAGTGCCTGCTCACATTCCTTATAGAAGTGTCAGTGGAGAGCCAAAGCAGTCTATTAAAAACTACTTGAAGTGAGAAAACAGAAACTGGCGGTGGGCTTATGGTTAATCTAGAAATTACTTCTAGAAAAAGAAAACCACACCTACGTATAAAATTACTGAAAAGGAGTACTGACCTCATGGAAGGGACTGAAAGGTGTACAGAGGATGCAAGGAAGCAATTAGGAAAAGGTAAGTTTGGGGAGATACAGGGATTAAACAGATGGGAAAAACTTCCTGGAAAATTCAGAATAAATGAGAAAAAGATGCAAGAGAGGGAAACTTAAGATCTTAGAAGACAAAAGGAAATTACAATATCAAAGAGCATATAATCATTCTCTTTACCCCCTACAGAAAAATGAAAACCATCTAGAAAGTTCTATTTTGCTAGACAGACTGAAGAAGATACTTTTGAATTAAGAATCTTATAATTTACCCCTTTGAATGCAGAGTTCCAAAGAATAGCAAGGAGAGATAAGAAAGCCTTCCTCAGCGATCAGTGCAAAGAAATAGAGGAA
>SJXQ01008607.1:104088-114199 GCA_006408695.1 Aepyceros melampus | reverse complement strand
GAAGAATTGATGCTTTTGAACTGTGGTGTTGGAGAAGACTCTTGAGAGTCCCTTGGACTGCAAGGAGATCCAACCAGTCCATTCTGAGGGAGATCAACCCTGGGATTTCTTTGGAAGGAATGATGCTAAAACTGAAGCTCCAGTACTTTGGCCACCTTATGCGAAGAGTTGACTCATTGGAAAAGACCCTGATGCTGGGAGGGATTGGGGGCAGGAGGAGAAAGGGATGACCGAGGATGAGATGGCTGGATGGCATCATGGACTCAATGGACGTGAGTCTGAGTGAACTCCGGGAGTTGGTGATGGACAGGGAGGCCTGGCGTACTGCGATTCATGGGGTCGCAAAGAGTCGGACACGACTGCGTGACTGAACTGAACTGAGATCACTGGGGAAGCTCCTGGGAGTTTATATCTCAAGGCAAATCTGTATCCTGCTGTCTTTACTTTGCCCTTATCTGCAGTTCTCACTTACGCCTTCTGAGCCATCTTCTGGGTCTACTGAGTTGTGTTTCTCATTAACTGAGGAAGGCAGAGGACTGAGGTAGGGAGGCGGGCAGTCTTTAAAGCTGTGGTGGGGGCTGGAGACAGAGCAGGGGGAGAACATGGCCACCAGGGCACTAAGTACAGAGCTCATTTTCAGTTTGGATTTTTATTTTTGCTTTTATTTTTTAAAGTAAATAAATAAATGTACTCCTTTTTGGCTGTGCTGGTTCTTTGTAATAGTGCACGGGCTTCTCCTTGCAGTGGCTTCTCTTGTTGCAGAGCACGGGCTCTAGAGCAAGGCTCAGTAGTTGCGGCACAGGGGCCTAATTGCTCCGAGGCCTGTGGGATCTTCCTGGATCAGGGATGGAACCTGTGTCTCCTGCATTGGCAGGTGGATTCCTAACCACTAGACCTCCAGGGAAGTCCTTTGGTTTTATTTTTGCAATTCCCATTGGTGCTGCCACCTGCTGTCCTGTGTGGGGAAGGGCCCACAGGGGCAGGGATGGCAGGGTGGTGGGTGGAGGTGGGGTGCTGGGTTTTCCAGATCAGGAAGGTTTTTCTGCAGCCTTCATTAGACCTCAGAATTTAAAGAGGAGTTTGCTGTCTCTTGGACTCCAAACAACCTCAGAAGACCCTGGGCTGAAAGGGTGGGGCAGTTTCCTGTCTTTACACAGCTCGCTCTGGGTCAGAACAGGTTCCATGCCCAGAGTCAGGTGAGGAGAGGTACAGGAGTGAGGTGGAGAGCAGATGGGGCTAAGGAGGCCTGAGTCAGGGATCCTGGGCTTCTGTCCTTAACGGTCAGTATAGATGTGGGCAGACCAGGGATTTAGAGGTAAGAGTGACTCTGCTGGAGATGGCGAACCGACTTCTGGACAAGGGTTGGGGGGAAGAAGGAGAGGATGAGATGAATGGAGAGAGCAGTGTGGAAGCATATACTCTACTGTGTATAACATAGATAGCCAGTGGGAATTTGCTGTATGACTCAGGGAACTTAAACCAAGCTCTGTAATAATCTAGAGGGATGGGATAGGGTGGGAGGTGAAAGGTGAGAGGTAGGTCCCAAAGGGAGGGGACATATGTACAGTTCAGTGGCTTCTGTCCTTAACGGTCAGTATAGATGTGGGCAGACCAGGGATTTAGAGGTAAGAGTGACTCTGCTGGAGATGGCGAACCGACTTCTGGACAAGGGTTGGGGGGAAGAAGGAGAGGATGAGATGAATGGAGAGAGCAGTGTGGAAGCATATACTCTACTGTGTATAACATAGATAGCCAGTGGGAATTTGCTGTATGACTCAGGGAACTTAAACCAAGCTCTGTAATAATCTAGAGGGATGGGATAGGGTGGGAGGTGAAAGGTGAGAGGTAGGTCCCAAAGGGAGGGGACATATGTACAGTTCAGTTCAGTTGCTCAGCTGTGTCCAACTCTTTGTGACCCTATGGACTGTAGCACAAAGGGCTCCCTGTCCATCACCAACTGCTGGAGTTTACCCAAACTCATGTCCATTGAGTTGGTGATGCCATCCAACCATCTCATCCTCTGTCATCCCCTTCTCCTCCTGCCCTCAATCTTTCCCAACATCAGGGTCTTTTCAAATGAGTCAGCTCTTTGCTTCAGGTGGCCAAAGTAATGGAGTTTCAGCTTCAACATCAGTCCTTCCAATGAACACTTAGGACTGATCTCCTTTATGATGGACTGGTTGGATTTCCTTGCAGTCCAAGGGATTCTCAAGAGTCTTCTCCAACACCACAGTTCAAAAGCATCAATTCTTCGGTGCTCAGCTTTCTTTATAGTCCAAATTTCATATCCATACACGACTACTGAAAAAGCCATAGCCTTGACTAGATGGACCTTTGTTGGCAAAGTAATGTCTCTGCTTTTAAATATGCTGCCTAGGCTGGTCATAACTTTCCTGCCAAGGAGCAAGCATCTTTTAATTTCATGGCTGCAGTCGCCATCTGCAGTGATTTTAGAGCCCTCCTCCCCAAATAAAGTCTGCCACTGTTTCCACTGTTTCCCCATCTATTTGCCATGAAGTGATGGGACCAGGTGCCACGATCTTAGTTTTCTGAATGTTGAGCTTTAAGCCAACTTTTTCACTCTCTTCTTTCACTTTCATCAAGAGGCTCTTTAGTTCCTCTTCACTTTCTGCCATAAGAGTGGTGTCATCTGCATATCTGAGGTTTTTGATATTTCTCCTGGCAATCTTGATTCCAGCTTGTGTTCATCCAGTCCAGCATTTCTCATGATGTACTCTGCATATATGTTAAATAAGCAGGGTGACAATATACAACCTTGATGTACTCCTTTTCCTATTTGGAACTAGTCTGTTGTTCCCTGTCCAGTTCTAACTGTTGCTTCCTGACCTGCATAGAGAATTCTCAAGAGGCAGGTCATGTGATATTCCCAGAGATGGGTATTCCCATCTCTTTCAGAATTTTCCACAGTTTATTGTGATCCACACAGTCAAAGGTTTGGCATAGTCAATAAAGCAGAAAGACATATGTACACTAATTCATGTTGATTAGCAGAAATGAAACCAACACTGTAAAGAAACTATCCTTCAATTAGAAAATGAAATTTTTAAAAAGAGTGACTCTATTGGAGTTGGGTCTGTCCTTCTTGCTCCCCTACCCCTGAGTCATTGCTCCCTACCCCTGAGTCATCTCTGGTTTCAAGCTAACCTCCATAGCCTAAGGGTATTTGGGTGAGATTGAGTCAATCTGAGAGCTTCCCAGGTGGTGCTAGTGGTAAAGAACCAACCTGCCAATGCAGAAGACTTAAAGAGATGAGGGTTTGATCCCTGGGTCAGGAAGATCCACTGGAGGAGGTCATGACAACCTACTCCAGGATTCTTGCCTGGAGAATCCCATGGACAGAGGAGCCTGGTGGGCTATAGTCTGCTGCTGCTGCTGCTGCTGCGTCGCTTCAGTCGTATCCAACTCTGTGCGACCCCATAGATGGCAGCCCACCGTCCCTGGGATTCTCCAGGCAAGAATCCTGGAGTGGGTTGCCATTTCCTTCTCCAATGCATGAAAGTGAAAAGTGAAAGTGAAGTCCCTCAGTTGTGTCTGACTCTTAGCGACCCCATGGACTGCAGCCCACCAGGCTCCTCCGTCCATGGGATTTTCCAGGCAAGAGTACTGGAGTGGGGGTGCCATCGCCTTCTCCAGGGCTATAGTCTATAAGGTTGCAAAGACTTGGACATGACTGAAGTGACTTAGCATGCATGCACGCGCACACACACACACACACACATGAAACAATCTGAAAAGCAGGTCTGCCACTAGCCTTGCCCCTCTTGTCCACCTTTCCTACTCTGTCAGCTACAGTATCTGTCTACAGTATCCACTGATCACACTCCTCCCCAGTTTAAAACTTTTCAATGACTTTTCTCTCTGATCCTCAAGATGGAGACCAAGCTCTTTCATTATCAGGGTACCTTTTTCATTACAAGCCTGCAGAGGTACCATCTATATATGTGGGTGAGCTCCTGCTGGGAGCAGAACAGGAGAGCAGGTGCCGGGTAGGTGTTGGAGTTTTCAAGACAAGTGCCCAGGGAGGAAGGGAGCCCATGGTAGACAGGGGCGTCCAGGAGCTGGGCTTGGCAGCGCGAGCGGATGGTCAGGGAGAAGGTGCCTGAGCATCCTTCCTGTTCTGATCCAGCGAGGGAGGGAGTGAGGCTCACCTCCAGTGTAACTCCGCGCCCTTCAGTGCTCCGAAGTGAGAGTTCCGGCCTTTGTCATGTGACCTCACCCCTTGATGCTGTGTTGTTGTTGTGTCTAACTCTTTGCAACCTCATTGACTGCAGCACTCCAGGTTCCTCTGTCCTCCGCTGTCTCTCGGAATTTGCTCAAATTCATGTGTATTGTGTCAGTGATGCTATCTAACTATCTCATCCTCTGCCACCTGCTTCTCCTTCTGCCTTCAACCTTTCCCAGTATCAGCGTCTTTTCCAGTGAGTTGGCTCTTTGCATCAGGTAGCCAAAGAACTGGAGCTTCAGCTTCAGCATCAGTCCTTCCAATGAATATTCAGGACTGCTTTCCTTTAAGATTGACTGCTTTGATCTCCTTGCAGTCCAAGGGACTCTCAAGAGTCTTCTCCAACATTCCAGTACAAAAGCATCAATTTTTCTGTGCTCAGCTTTCTTTATGATCCAACTCTCATATCCATACATGACTACTGGAAAAACCATAGCTTTGACTAGATGGACATTTGTCAGCAAGGTGATGTCTCAGCTTTTTAATATGCTGTCTAGGTTTGTCATAGCTTTTCTTCCAAGGAGAAAGTGTCTTTAATTTCATGGCTGCAGTGATGGTCCGTGGTGATTTTGGAGCCCAAGAAAATAAAATCTGTCACAGCTTCCACTTTTTCCCTTCCCTTGGTGAGTACCTTGCCCTTTGTTAGAGAGAGCAGTCTTGTGGATGGATGGTGTCCTTGAGATGGCATGGCAGGTCCTCACCTGGTGGCTTGGCTAATATCCACTCTGGTCTTCATTTGGTGGTAGGGCTCTGGCACTCGGTGGATCTGGCCTGGTGAGTGTTCAGAAGTCACAGTGTGGCTGGCCAGGGAGCTGCCTGTAGTCTCCGACCTTTGGAGAGAATACAGGGAAACAGAGCCATTAAGACACCTTCCCTAATGGCCTCCTCTTTCCTGTCATCAGATTTGGTTAAACCCGCTGGCATCTGCTTTGAGTCTTCTTCTGCTCATGTTTCTCCATCTCACCCTCCCTCTTTTCAGCAAAGAAGCATCTGGCTCTAGGATCACTGTGCTGGCCCCTGAGGGCGGGGGAGGATCCCAGAGATTCCCTACTCAGCGAGGTATCCCGAGAGTCCAGGTGCAGGTCTGGCTCTTCCCAGACTTGTCTGTGTGGATACCACCCCAACCCCCCAACACTGCTGCTGGTCTTCAGGTCCCTGCCTCTGCCCTCTGCAGAATTTGTCAGTCAGCTTCCCACCAGCACAGATGTGACTCTAGCTGAGACCCCTCCCCGCCTCTGAACGGGCATGCTTTCTATGACGTGAGACTTACTAAGGCGGACTGTGCCGCACTATTGAAACCACAGAGTAAGTAAGGTCACACCTGTCAGAGGGGCGGGGTGTCACCTGAAGATGCTGGGTGTTCTTTGTAACAGTCACTTCAGGAAGAGGTGGGTTCTCAGATAGTGGTCCAGCAGGTGGGCCTCTAAGAGGAAGAACAGAGGCCACCTGCCTATCTTTTTAGACAGGCAGGCCACCTACCTCCACTTTTTTTAGACTTCTGAGGACTGGACACTGAGATGCGGGCCCTGGTTCTGGGTGCTCAGGTGTCTGAGCTTAGGGCTAGGATGGAAGGGCCTGTGACACTGGATATGGAGCCATAGCTTCTTGTGGATGGACAGGTTTTTATTGCCCTAAATCATCTTCCCCCAATTCTTTAAAATTTTTTTTTATTTTTTTAAATTATGAAAGTATGATAGCACATTCATAGGAGACTTGGAAAATACAGAACAAAGTCACATGCATTGTTGTAGTTCAGTTGCTAAGTTGTGTCTGACTCTTTTGACCCCATGGATTGCAGCACATCAGGATCCTCTGTCATGGGATTCTTCAGGCAAGAATACTGGGGTGGGTAGCCATTCCCTCCTCCAGGGGATTGTCTTGACCTAGGGATCGAACATGAGTATCCTACATTGCAGGCAAATTCTTTACCACTGGGCCACCAGGGAAGCCTGAGAAAGAGTAAAGCGGGGCCCCAAATGGCTTAAATTAAAAAAAAAAATTATTATGGAAGAGCTCTTGACCTTAGACGTACCCTCTTAACAAAATTTTAAGTGTACAAGGGTTAGCTATAGACACAATGTCTTACAGAAAATCCGAAGTGTCTTTTATAATCTGGCCTTGGAAGTAACAATGTATCCCTGTTGCCATGTTATATTGGGCCCACAGACCAACTCTGATGCAATGTGGGAAGAGACAGCTCCAGGAAGGGAATTCTGAGAAGCAGGGATCCTTGGGGGGCCAGATTAGGGGCTGGCTATCACACAAGTGGACAGATTAGTTTATTTTATGCTGTTTCTTTTTAAAAAATTAATCAATTAACTAATTTTGGCTGTGCTGGGTCTTCATCGCTGCATGGAGGCTTTCTCTAGTTATGATGCCAGAGGTCTACTCTTCTTTGCAGTGCTTGGGCTTCTGCTTGCGGTGGCTTCTCTTGTTGCAGAGAACGGGCTCTACGACGTGTGGGTGTTAGTAGCTGGGGAGCATGGGCTTAGTTGCCCTGAGGCAAGTGGAATACTCCCTGCCCAGGAATTGAACCTGTGTCCCCTGCACTGGCAGGCAGATTCTTAACCACTGGAGCACCAGGGAAGTCCAGAAGTAGACAGCTTATTTTAGTGCAATAAATGCAGAGGATCACCTAGCAGGATGTGATTTTTGCTAGATATGGTTGTATTTTAGATGCAGTAACCTGAAGTCGGACACGACTCAGCGACTTCATCTTCATTTTTCACTTTCATGCATTGGAGAGGGAAATGGCAACCCACTCCAGTGTTCTTGCCTGGAGAATCCCAGGGACGGGGGAGCTGGTGGGCTGCTGTCTATGGGGTCGCACAGAGTTGGACACGACTAAAGCGACTTAGCAGCAGCAGCAGCAGCAGCAACCTGAAGTCTGAGTGCCTTTCAGGCTCTGACCCTCTCCTCCTCACCCCTAACAACCAAAACACTCCTTCATCCACCCCATCAAGGACTACAGAGATCAAAGTATGACCTACAGGGGACCAAACATGAGAAGAGGTGGGGATTTGGGAAGACAGCCAAGGGTTAAAAAGCACCAAGACAAGGAGAGGGATGGGCAAGGAAAGAGGAGCCCTAGACAGGACGCCCTTTCCAACCTTGGGAGGGTAAACATAGTGAGAATCTAGGACTGCGATTCCCCGCCAGCAGATCATCCAAAGAGACGAGTTCAGAGGCTGGAGGTTTCAGTTCCAAAGCTCTTACCCCCTTGGGGGCTTTGTGCTGACTCTCAAGCCTGAAATAAAGTCCTTTAGTGAAGGACTCTTTAAACATAGTGTGTATGTGCCTGGGTTGCTAATGGGCAGGCGGTTCTGCTGCAGCCAGCACCATCCCTGCCTTTGACAATAAGGAGTTTGTGGGCAAGGCTGCACTTGGACCTCAGATGATCCACTTCCATCATACTCTCTGTTCTAGCTCCTTTTGTTTTCTCCACGACTTTAACAAACCCTTATTTGAAACAGTGCCCTTGTCATATCTATGCTGCTCACAAAGAAAGGAGGGGAGTGGCAGCAGAGGCAGAGGAGCCCTCCCCAGAGGAGTGGGGGAGTGCTCTGCGACCTAGCTGCCCTTCCCTTGTTGGGGTTCTCTCTCCATCTGGGACCTCACACATTAAGAATGACAACAGGTTCCTCACAGGTGGGTCAAAGACAGCGGTGGGCAAGGTTTGTCTGCAAACCGCTGGGAGGAGAGAGGAGGCCAAGGGGAGAGGTGGATGTGGAAGGCGGGATGGTAGATGTTACAGAGCATGGAGGCTGAGCGGACAGTTCCTGTGAAGAGACCAAGGCTCAGCAGTGAAATAGTCTGCCCAAGGTACACAGTGAGGCAGTGACAGCACCTTGGAAAGCCGTATTTTTAGGTTTGTCTTGCCCAGCAAATGGAAGAGAGAAGGGCTGGCTTCCAGCAATCCTCTAGAATGTGGATGACAGGCCACACAGATGGGAGTTCCCTGGTGATCCAGCTGTTGAGAATCTGTCTTCCAATGCAGGAGATGTGATTTTGATCCCTGGTCATGGAACTAAGATCCTACAGGCCTCAGGGAAACATGCCGAAGATACAGAAAACCCCCTGTCACAATGAAGAGCCTCGCAGCCATCCCCCCCTCCTCCCCACCCTCGCGATGGAATACACATATTTGTGGCTCATCTGCCAGCCAGAAGGAGTGGGTAGGCCCAGCACAAATGGAGGGATGGCTGGAGCCTCCTTCTTGCAGAGGATAACATTTGAGGGGAAGGAATGGGGCTAGGACTCTGCTCTCTCTTTTGGGACTCCAGGGTTTGCAGTGGCCTCTAAGGGTCCCCTGATGAAGTAGGGGTTCCATTGAGTTACAGGATCAGCTCCTGGTTCTGCAGGTGAGGACTTTCCTGCTGCTCTTTCAAGCTGCAAGTCTGGGAGCATGGGGTAGCTGCATGGAGATGGTGGCTAAGGTGAGGGGGCAGCTTGAGGGATACACAGCTTAGACTTTGTCATTCCTGCCCCCTGTGGAGCCCCAACCAGAAGGTAGAGTCTGATTTCTTGGGCAACATGGCATTGTCTGCTTCAGGGCACATGCCCACTCCTGACCTCTTGTCCAAGTTGGTCAGTTTCTTCTGAGCAGAGGGATCTGGACTGACCTAGGGTAGCTCAGCTGGTAAAGAATCTATTTGCAGTGCAGGAGACCCTGGTTCGATTCCTGGGTCAGGAAGATCCCCTGGAGAAGGGATAGGGTACCCACTTCCTGGGTTCGATCCCTGGGTTAGGAAGATCCCTTTGAGGATGGCAAGGCAATCCACTCCAGTATTCTTGCTGGGAGAATTCCTATGGACAGAGGAGCCTGGCAGGCTATAGTCCATGGGGTGCAAAGAGTCAGACACAACTGAATGACTAAGCACAGCACAGAGAATCATTTGGGGTTCAGGCCTGGAAAGTTGCTTGTGTTCAGGCCTGGTGGATGGGAAGGAGTCAGGGGCCTGGCATGGGGCTGGGTTAGAAGGGTGCTGTCACTCTATGTCACATGGAGATAAACATCCTTGATTCCTGATCATCTCCCTGGGGGCTAAGACTCTGGTCAACAAAATTAAAGCTGATCCTGGGAGCCATAACTTTGTGATCCTGGAAAGGCTGTGGTGGGACAATTTGTCCATAGCTGTTTTGCCTGCACCCCAACCCTTGCCTTTTCATTACTCACCCATCAGCGCCTCTGGTGACAGACTCCTCCATCTGAGAGTGACTGGTTCAGCCTGATTTGAATGAGGGGTAGGGGCTTGACATAGTGAGCCCATGTGGGCTGGGAACTGGACTCTGTGTGTGTGTGTGTCTGTCTGTCTGGCCAGAGCAGGGATGGAGTGTCTATCCAACAGGATGTTGGAGGAGGGACTGAATTTGGTGGGTAACTGGCTCCCACTGCAGCAAGCAGCGCCCCCTGCTGCCCACAGGGGAAACAGCAGCCCGAATCTGGGTGGATCCTCTTCTACTTGGAGGGACCCCAGGCAGCTCAGTCCGTCCTCCGGTGGCTTGTGTTCCTTTGGGATCTGGAGGCCTCTTGTTGGATTCTGGCTCCTGGAGGGAAGGGGTCCAGGGGAGGCTGCAGATCCGCGGTGAAGAGGGTGTGGGTGCTCGCATCATAGGAGTCCTGGGGGACAAGGCTGCTTCTGCTGGGGTCCAGCGGTCACCGGGGAGACCAACGTACTCCCAGGTTAGGCCCTCTGGAGAGACCCCAGCCAGGGACCGACATGCAGAACACAGCGGGTAGTCCTGTGCATAGAGGCCTGTACATGCGCTGTGAGCTCAGAGTGGCCGGGACCTGGTGAATACACACACCCAGAGCATTTTTTCCATGGTTTCCCTGCACCCAGAAGGGACAGGGAGGGTACCCAGTTC
>SJXQ01008607.1:92628-103899 GCA_006408695.1 Aepyceros melampus | reverse complement strand
GAGGGCTCTCCCCTCCCACCTCTGCTGGAGGTCCTGTAAAGAGGCTGCGCAGGGAAGAAGCGGCTCAGGTCCGCTCTGAGTTCCTCCTTGTCTTTTCCAAATTTGTTCCAGGCTGGTGCAGGGGTTGAGTGCTGCAATCCTAGTTTGTGGCTGGAGCCCCAGAGACCATCTCAAATGTGCAGAGGCCCAGCCATTGCAGGAAGAGGAGGCAGTGGCGTACATCCAGTGAGCACCGGCCAGGGACTTTCCAGCAATCCCCTCCACTCCCCCAGCCAGGCACTGTCCCCACCCCACCTGAGCCCTCTTTCTGTGTTCTTGCCCCATGGGACTTTTATTCTGAAAGAGCCAAGGCCTCTGTAGGTAGGGAGGTGACCAGAGGCTGGAGCTGGCCTGGCCTCTGGACAGGCCCTACTCTTCTGGGCTGTTTTCCAGGGCAGCGATTCTGGCCCCTATGGGAGGAGCCATGCTGCCTTCAGTTGTCCTTCTTACCTTCTGTCCCCAGCCTTGGTGGACTGTAGGCGGAGGGTCTTTGAGGCCTGTTGCCTTCACACCTACTATTGCCTTCGCACCCTCATGTCCTTCATCTTTCAGGTCCTTGGCCTTGAACCCTCTGAGAAATGGAGTCGTAGTGCATGCCTGCTCAGTTGTGTCCGACTCTTTGCCACCCCATGGACTGCAGCCCACCAGGCTCCTCTGTCCATGGGATTCTCCAGGCAAGAATACTGGGGTGGGTTGCCATTTTTATCTCCAGGGGGTCTTCCTTACCCAGGGATTGAACCTGGGTCTCCTGCAGCTCCTGCTTTGGCAGGTGGATTCTTTACTACTGTGCCACCTGGGAAGCCCAGCCATATCATTAAACAAGGATGTCAAGGCCAACATCAAGTCCGGCCCTCCAAATGTGAATTTCTGAGCCCAGAGTGCACCCAGGAAGAACAATGCCTGCAATCCAGCAGCTGTCAGGCTGCAGCCACTCCCTACCGTCCATCAGTTGAGGAACTAAGGATGTGACAATCAAATCAAATCAAATCAAATCAAATTGCAGGATGCTGCCCAGATAGCTGAGGTGCATATGAAAGGAATGCTTTCAGTAAGCCCAGGCTCTCGCATCTTCCCATACATCAGTCAGTTCAGTTCAGTTCAGTCGCTCAGTCGTGTCTGACTCTTTGTGACCCCATGAATCGAAGCATGCCAGGCCTCCCTGTCCATCATCATCTCCTGGAATTCATTCAAACTCATGTCCATTGAGTCGGTGGTGCCATCCAGCCATCTCATTCATTCTCTGTCGTCCCCTTCTCCTCCTGCCCCCAATCCCTCCCAGCATCAGGGTCTTTTCCAATGAGTCAACTCTTTGCATGAGGTGGCCAAAGTATTGGAGTTTCAGCTTTAGCATCAGTCCTTCCAATGAACACCCAGGACTGATCTCCTTTAGGATGGACTGATTGGCTCTCCATACATAGAAAAGTGCTAAATTCCTTAACTTGAGATATCTGGTTTTCCTTAATTAACAATAATCTTTTGATGTTCAGACTACCTGCCCCTTGTTGCAAAACTTCTACATAACCTGACTGACAACCCCCACACTCCAACAGTTCTCTCAGGGTCACTTGAGATGCTGTCTTTTGGGTCTGAAGTCTTAAGAATTCTCACCAAATAAAACATAACTCTGAACTTTCAGGTTGTGACTATTTTTAGGTGGACACCTTCATCTGTTTCCCTCTTCAGTCCTTTTTGACCCTCTTGTTGCCTGTCCTTCCCAAAGCAGACATGGAGACCAGCTCACTATTTAGAAACTTTCCACCTTCCCTGGCACCAGATAAAGGTCTCACCCTGACCCATTCCTCTTCCCCAACATGTAGGATGCAAGCATACAATTGGCAAGGCTCATTAGGTGTCAGTCAACATGTCTGTTGAACTCTGTGGCTGGGGCCATGCCTTGGGCCTGGTTCTATTGAGCCCAGAGAATTTCTCAAAAAGAAGGACAAGGAACTGGACAAGAGCCCCAGTAGCTCCTGCTTAGATTCTTGAGAGTCCGGTCACTTTCTTAAAAGCTCCACCAGGATGGGGTTTCCACTATGCTCCAGTGCATGAAGCTGAGTGCTTTCTTAGATGGAAAATAAGAGGCCAAATGAATGAAAGAGAGTGGAAGTCCATTATTCTCAAAGGTCCTTTCCCTTTGTGTGTTTCTCTCATCCGGGAGGCCAGACCTTGAGCTGGATATGAGGTCACTATTGGACAGTGGAATGTGAGAAGGACAGGACTTTGGCCCAGGGGCTGCAAGTTATAGATTAACATGGGGTGGGGGAGGGGGGACGCAGAGGCAGGGTAAGTGGCCTGGGACAGGGACTGCTGACCTGGGACCATCTGGGCTTGAAGGGACACAGGCAAGAGGAATTTGGGGACTCATGTGGTTCAGGAGGGGAAGGCGGCCCTCAGCTCCTCTCTGGCTATTTGACCTTCCTGAAGACACACTGGCACACTGCGTCCCGTGCTGTCAATTCCTGGGGGCAGAGTAGGAATAATAAGGATGGAGAAGATTCTTACTTCTCACTCCCCTTTCTCAAGTTTCTTGACCTCCACTGAATCCTTCAGGATATGTCAGCTGGAGTGTTTGATATATGGGGAACTGTATCCTTTTTCCAAACGCTCAACTTTCTACCCCAGAGGAAGGAAGGGAGCTGGTCAGGGAGCTGAAGTGGCTGTCTCCATGTCTCTGGTCGTGATATATGGACACGCATCTGACCTGCAGCCAGGGCCCACCATGGCCACTTGACTTCTTCCCCTCTCCACTCTTCCCAGGGCTCCCATGTTCCTTCCTTACTTGCCTTCTTTGGCAGGGGGTGGGCTGGAGTAGTAGACTTAGTTGATTTGGGCAAGGGAATGGGTCCTAGCTGGAGGCACCCCTCCCAGACACACCCTCATGCAACTCCTCTCCTAGTCCCCACCCGGCTCACCTGATGTAACATCTCTCCCTCCAGCCAGAGTCGCCAGCCCCGGTTAGGGATCTCTCCTTTCTGCACGCAAACCAGCTGCTCCTCTTCCCAGGTGACTATGGCCTATGGAGAAAGCAGGAGTAAAGGAAGGCTGGGGGGTGTTGCGAGCACCCCAAATGCATCGCCTTACTCTGCTGGGCTGCCCCCACCCCCTGCATCACAGCAGATGCTGTCTTGCTCCAGCCCCTTCCTTCTGAGTGACTTAGCAAAACTCCCCTCCCCTCCCACTCCTAAAGTTCCATGGGAAGGGGCTGTGACCCTTTGGGTAGAGCGGGGATGAAGCAGGATAATCCCAGGGTTGGGGGAGATGAAATTGGGGGTTAGGTGATGAAGAACGGAGAATTTGTCCTCTGATACTTCTGGCTGACCCGGAGGAGACTTTGGAGAAGAAGGGAGATTGGTTGGGAGACAACCAGGGAATCTCTTTTCTCCTCTTTCTCAGTTTCAAGGGCAGCTGCAATGTCCTTGAGAATGAAGGGTCAACTCCCCAAATCAGAGCTGGTGGACCAGAGCTAGGCATTCCAAGCAGCATTATTTGGACCTCCAATAGTCTATGTGTGTGCTTAGTTGCTCACTCATGTCCGACTCTCCATGATCCCATGGGCTGTAGCCTGCCAGGCTCCTCTGTCTATGGGACTTTTCAGGCATGACTACTGGAGTGGGTTGCCATTTCCTCCTCCAGGGGATCTTTCCAACCCCAGGGATTGAACCCCCTTCTCTTGTGTTTCCTGCTTTGGCAGGTGGATTCTTTATCACTAGTGCCACCTGGGAAACCCCAATAGGATAGGCCCTACCCAAACCAGGAGTTCAGAATCTTTTGCGGTTTTTTTTTTTTGGCCATACTGCATGGCTTGTAGGATCTTAGTTCCCTAACAAGGGATGGAACCCAGGCCCTCAGCAGTGAAAGCTCAGAGTCCTAACCACTGGACCACCAGGGAATTTCCAAGGAGCTCAGGATCTTGATCGGTTAGAGGAGAGATCAGTAGGTATTATATCTGTGATACCAACAAGACTGTTGGTGATGGGAGCAGAGAGGGAAGAGTTGAGTCTTCAAGGAAGGGAGTTAATTAGACTGGAGATAATGGGAACTTTCTAGCAAGAAAAGAAACAGGTAAGGAAGAAGAGTAATAGTTATGAGGGGGCTCTAACCTAGTGTTTTTGTGGGGAGGCCCTTGGATGCTGCGTGGAGCGTGTGGACCTTACCTGGAACATAGCAAGTTGTCTGAAAGGGTTTAAGTCAGGGAGTGACATGGCCACTTTTACATTTTAAAAGTACTGTAATTATGGTAGGCAGAGTGGATTAGAGGAGAGTCAATAATGGGAACCAATTTGGGGCACCAGATGAGAAATGAGGGCTTGAAATAAGGTGGTGTTAGAAAAGCTAGGAAGAAACAGAGGAAAGCCGTGTAAACAACTGATGCTCAATAGAAATGCAGTGAGTCCTAAATGCTAGCCACATATATAATTTTAAAGATTTCTAGTAGCCACATTAGAAAAGCAAAAAGAAACAGGTGAAATTAATTTTAGTATTATATTTTATTCAACTTAAAATATTATAATTTATCATATGTAATATTATGTATATTTCAACCTAAAATATAATATTTCAGCATGTAATCAATATACAATTTCTGAGGTGTCTTACACTCTTGTTTGGTATTGTCTTAAAAATCCAGTGTGTATTTCATACCGATAGCATTACATTTCAAATATCTATATATGGTTAGTAGCTGCCATATTGGACAGTGCAGATCAGTTATAAAGGCTTCTTGACTAATTACATGTGGTCACATGTGCATGCATGCGTGTGTGTGTCTACACGCATGTGTTGGGAACACAGAGGTAAGGGAACATAAGGCAATAACTGTGACTCCCAGGCTTTGTTCCTGTTGGTTGTTGCCACTGATGGAGACAGTAGATATAAAGGCAGGAAGAGGTCTGTGTAGGAAGATAATGACTTTGGGTTTGACCTTGGGGCATGCAGATGGAAACATTTTGCAGGGAGTTGAAACTTGGCCCTGGAGCTCAGGTGGCACCTCTGACTGGAGAGTTTGTGTCTAGAGCAGTTTGTAGATTTCATTGAACACATGGGTGTATATGCTTTAGCCCATGGATAGTACACAGACAGGGAGAAAGTCAAGACAAGATGTAGGGGATTGCAGCACTATTTGCAATAGCTAGGAAACAGAAGAAACCTAGACGGCCATCAACAGATGAATGGATAGGGAAGTTGTGGTACATATACACAATGGGATATTACTCTGCTATAAAAGGAACACATTTGAGTCAGTTCTAATGAGGCGGATGAACCTAGAACTTGTACACAGAGTCAAGTAAGTCAGAAAGAGAAAGACAAATATTGCATATTGATGCATATATAGAGAACCTAGAAAGATAGTACTGATGATCCTGCTTGCAAGGCAGCAAAGGAGACACAGACATTTTGGACACAGTGGGGGAAGGAGATGGTAGGATGATTTGAGAGAATAGCATTGAAATATATATATATTGCCATAAGTAAAATAGACAGCCAGTGGGAGTTTGATGTGTGATGAAGGGAACCCGAAGGAAGTGCTCTGTGACAATCTAAAGGGATGGGATGGTGAGGGAGGTGGGAGAGGGGCTCAAGAGGGAGGAGACATATGTTTACCTAATGTCGATTCATGTTGATGTATGGCAAAAACCATCACAATATTGTAAAGTAATTATCGTCTAATTTAAAAAAATGATACTAGGGGGAAAATATCAGTTTAAGGGATTAATAGGGGAACTAGGGTCTGCAGAGGAGGTCAAAAGGAACACGAAAGAAGCAGAAAGGACCGCACAGGAGCGGAGTTACAGAGGTTGAGAGAAGGGACTGTGGTGTCCACAGGGCCATAGGCTAGAGGGTGAGCACAGGCTTGCTCATTGGCCTGAGGGTCACCTGTTCCTGCGGCCCTTTTGGCTGGTGCTCAGAGGGGCAGAGGAGACGCTGGAGAGAGTCGGGGGTGGGTGGGTGACATCAGCAGTCTGTTATCCCAGGGCAGGCTGCTGTGGTCATCATTTCTTGCTGCGACAGGTCATTTTATTTCACCCCCAGTTGTTAAGAGCCCCCATGCCCATCCACAGCCCCTTCCCACAGGCCTGAGAAAAGACACCTGGCATTTGCGTCCATCCACGATCCTCAGGTCCCCTCAAACTCCACTCCCACCTTGAACTCCAGAACGTAGTTCCGGAAGGTGCTGAGGGTCTTCACTGTCATGTGGTTGCCCTGCTGGTCAATCTCCTTGTCCGGCTTGAGCAGCAGGGCGATCTTCCGCAGAGCCATGTTGACATCTGTGGGGACCGTCTCTGAGCAAAGGTCTGAGCGAGGGTCCTTTTAGCGGGCCGGGGGCTTCCCCACCCACATCAGCAGTCCAGGACTGGGAGCATCCCCTTGCCTGGGTCTGGGACTGTGGATTTACTCCCTCCTAGCAATGCCCCTGGCTAGAAAAGGGGCCCAAGTCAGGTGCCAGCACCCCCTACCCCCAGCCTGTCTAGGACGTCCAGACCCCAGCACCACCCCCTCCTCAATGGATTGGAGGCAGGAAGGGGGAGGGGAGGAGGGGAGTGAAAGGGTTGAGAGGGGCGAGGCCATTACTCAGAGCTTGCAGGTAGTCCTCCAAGTTCTTCTGCGAGACGAAGCGGTAGTAGCCGGTGAGGTTGGGAGGCATGGTCCAGGCTGGCCAAGGTGGAAGTCAAGATTTCAGGAAAATGTAAGAGACTGGGGGAGGATGAGTGGGTGTCGTCTGACAAGTGGGACTGGGAGTCTCCCAGCCAGGCTCTGCACACCCTGAGGCAGCCTGCGTAAGGTCCTAGCTGCCAGGGTTTTTATAGCGCTGGGGGCCCTGCTGCAATAAGAGCTCCTGTCGGACTTCCTGCTTCCCCCACGATGAGCGTGAGGCTGGTGTCCGCAGCCCCAGAGACGGGCAGGGGACTTGGCAAGGCTGTACCTGACCTCGGCTTTTCCTGAGGAAGGAACCTGGACCAGGACTGGGGGCTGTCAGTCAGGCAACACTTGAGCCTTTCCAAAGGTCAGTTCTGGCTTCCAGCCCAATTGTGGAAGGCTTGGGAACTGTCCGGAGGCCCCCAGGGGCAGACTTCCCGGGGAGGGAGCCGACCTTACTGGATGGCGGGGAGGGACCTTTCGGACTCACCGGAGGATGAGTTCTAACATATCTCACCGGAGATTCTGGGGCTGGTTCAGGGATCCCAAAAGGTATGAAGGAGAGGAAGGAGTGGGGAAAGAAGTGCAGACAGCCAGCTGGCCAGGAGCCCCAGTGAAGAAAATCCTCCAGCACTGGCCCCCACAGCTTCGTCACACAGCTCTGCTGAGATGGGGCCACGATGCTGGAGTTCAGGACCTTGTCCTGCAGGACCGTGAGGAGGGAAGCAGAAAAACTGCAGAGGGGGCCATCTGAGTTGCTGAGTTCAAAGTCTGGAGCAGAAGGTGAGGGAGGAGTTTGGCTGGCTGTTCTGGAGAATTCTACACTTTTGGCTTGGGACCCAGGGATTTCCCCTCTCCCTCTGGAGTCGTGGATGGCACCATCAGCTACCCTCATCCCCAGCCCTTGCACAGTCCATGCTTCCCAGATGTATTCCCTTGGAGGCGGAGGTGGTGTGCTCTAGCCCTACTCTCCCCACTCCCCACCACACTACACCGCACTCTTCTCTGCCTTTCAGACCTACCAACTTTTCTGACTTCTGAACCAGCTAGGCTGGTTTGGGTCAACATGGTTTAAGATGAGAAATTTGGGGAGAGGGAGGCAGGCAGGGTAGACAGCAGGAAAAATTCCACCTGGTGGTGAACTGTCCCGACAGGTGCGTGGGGGTGGGTGGGGGAGGTGGGGCACAGACATCTCGCTTTTCCTCGGGTCCCAGAGCTCTGTCCACCGACTTGCTGACCACCCCCTGGCTTCCTCAGAGACTCGGGGCTGGGACCTGAAAGGCTAGCATCTCTGGGGCTCAGGTTGTGGGTTTGACTTGGCGGTTCCCAGGAGGCACCCAGCAGGGTCCTGCTGATGGAATGGGCTGTGAAAAGAGGTTAATGCAGAGTTGGTGGTGGTGGTGGGGTGACGTGGATACTTGTCCCTCCTCGCCTCCCTCAGATCTCCGTTTGACGTCTCTTCTTCCCACCCCCGGGCTTCTAGCTGCGCGATCCTCTCCCTGTCCCTCTTTTTCTCCACCTCCTCTACGGTTTCCAGCTTCCTCCCCAGCCCCCGCAGTTCCCTTGCTCCCCCAAATTGCAGTCGGGGGAAAAAGCCCTAACGCGTCCTCCCGCCCCTGCTCCCAAGTCCCATTGGCTCCCTCCCGCCCTGCAGCACCTGGCCCCCCCAGCCACCCGATTGGCCAGCGGCCCCATCAATCCTCGCCTGGCCGTGCTGACGTCATCCTGCAGTAGCCGGGATGGGGTGGGAATGAGAGAGAGAGAGGGAGAGAGTGAGGACGCCCGGCTCCAGAACGAAGGAGCAGCAGCCACTGCCGATTCCCCCCTGCTCAGCCGCCCAGGTTGGGGTCTGCCCGGGTCTGCCCTATGGACTAGGGTGGGCGCAGGCTCCTTTCCGTCTCTACCCTGCTCTCTGCCCTCTCCCCTCCCCTCTTCGGAGAGCCCCTGCACCCCTTGCCCAAGGTGGAACAAGCAGGGCTCCAGGCTCTGGGGGCGAGCAACCGGGGCCCTGCCCTGCCTACACCACGCCATGACTCCCCTGCTGTTTCCCCTCTTGCTGGCCTCCCTGCTCCCCTCCAGCTCCTGTAACAAAGGTGAGTGTGGTGGTGGGGGGTAGGGGCACAGAGGGAAGGGGTCTCAGGCCCCACGAAGTGGGGGTCGAGGCGGGCAGGCGCCCTTTAAGGCTCCCTGGGACCCGACAGGTGGTTCTTCGCACCATCCCCCTTCCCATCCATTTTCTCAGACCTGTCCCCTTCTCTTCTCGCTGGCATCCCCAGAACCTCTCTCTGGCCCCTCCTCTCTGGTCCATCTCTGCCCATGTGCTTCTCTTGCTCCCAGGTTGGTCCCCATTCCCATCCTGGGGTCTGTATCTCCCCACCCCCCACCCCCCTCACTATTGCTCCCTGCTGGAGCGATCTCAGGTCTCAGAAGGACCAGCCCCTGAGGGGGGTGATGGACCTCTCTGGGCGGGTCCCTGTTTCACGGGGTGTGCCGGCGCTGAGGGTGTGTGGCCATATCCATCTGGTCCCTCTCCATCTCATCCCGGGGAGGAATGTTCCCACAGTTCAGCAATTCGGAGCACGTATGTATTGGCGTGTTGCTCTGCATCCATCCCCTTCCGCCTGCATACATGGCTGGGCTGAGGGTTACCAGGGCTGCCCTCTCTGGCAGACGGCTGATAAATTTAGCTGGGTGAGGCTGTTAGAGGGGCCAGGAGAGAGGGAGGGGGTGAGGGCCAAGGGTTTAGGTAGGTGAAGACAGCAGGAAAGGGCAGAGGGGTGTGTGTGTGGGGGGGGTGCTAATGAGTGGGGAGAGGGGAAGGGAGGAGAAGGGAGGGGATGAGCAGGGGCTGGACCAGGGTCAAGGTAGAGGCACAGGAGAGGGAGAGAAATCAGGAAGAACAGGTGAGGAGAGGGTGAGGAGAAGAGCTCAGGAGGGAGGAGGCAGGGAGTCCAGGAATCAGTGAGAGGGGATGGACACAAGGAGAGAGTCAGGGGCCAAGAGGAAGGAAGCGGGGAGACCCAGGGAGAGGGGGCAGGGCGAGGGGTGGTGGTGAGCTGTGCGCAGCCTCTCCATCTTCAGCTCAGTCTCTGACCTCAGTGGGCTTCTTAGCCTCCCGACACATCCTGTGCTGCCTTCTAGGCACCATCTGTGGCTTTCTCCTCTACCCCTAGGGAAGGGGATTGTGGTGGTCCTCAGAGAGGAAGGGGCAGGCATACCAGATACCAAAAGGCTTTGGAGGTGTCACTGGAGGAAAGAATGGAACTCAGGATTTCTCGCTCACCATGACAAGCTGGGGATGAGTGTCCTTTGGGTGATTCAGTTTCTCTCTGATGATAAGTCTTCAGGTCTCAATGATGGGCCCTTGGGGATGTGCTTTGGGAGCTTGGCGCTATGGCTTGATGGGATTCGATAGAGCAGGCAGTGGAAGTTGGGGTTGGGGGTGATGTAGAGGGGGATGAAGCCCACTGAGCCTTCCCCAGAGCCCCGCAGTGGCGAATGGGCACTTGGTTCTGGGAGGAGATGGGACTGAGTTGAGTCTGGTAGTGGTTGAGGAGACATGGAGGCTGAGTGGTTGCACTCCTGTCGTGGATTGGCCAGTGGTTGAAGGGAACAGGGGTGGGATAGGCGAGAATTAGGACTCAGCCATGACTCTATAAGAAGGGGGTTCAGGGCATGTGGGGTTTGGTGGCCTTCTGGGGGACATAGGAGTCAGCTGGTTATGATTATGAGTGTGTTCTTTTGGGCGTGAGGGCGGGAAGCAGGGAGGGGATTTGTCGAGTTTCTAGGCCAGTTCGATAATCCCTGAGGATGCCAGCTCTGCTGGGCCCTGTTGTTTGGCATTGATTCCTCTGCTCCATCCCTGCCCTTCTTTGTCCCCCTCCCTCTGTCCTATATATCTCCCTTATCCCTTCTCTCCTCTTTCCTCTCCCCTGGGAGAATGACCTTAGGATAGGGCTTAGCCAGGAAGAGAAGGGAACAGGACCGAAATGGGGTGGTGGTTGTGCTGGAGAGGATCAACAACCAGGACCTCAGGAAACGTCTAGTCTTCTTTTTCTAATCTCCACCCTGCCCTTAATCTATCCCTTCCCTTTCCCAGGGCCCTCTAATGGCCCATTGCTGCTCCCTGGAGGCCCAACTCCACACTCCAGCACTTGAAATGCCTAAGAAAAGTCTCCATCCTCTGACCAGGTTTCCCAGGAGAGATGGCAGGACCTCTTCCTCCCCACAGGGCAGGCTGTTGCCATGGAAACTGTCTATCCAGTGACCTCTGACTCCTTTCATGGCTGATTTCTTGCCCTCAGCCCTTCCCCCTGTGGGTGCTTCTGCAGGGGCTGAAGAGGGTGGTGAGCCTGGAGTGTGCTGTCTAGGTCAACAAGGGTTGTGCGTCTGTGGAGGGCCAGCTCACAGGTGCTTCCTCTGCTCTCCCTGGGGGTGGCATCAGCCAACAAGCACAAGCCATGGATTGAGGCAGAATACCAAGGCATCGTCATGGAGAATGACAACACGGTCCTGCTGAACCCACCGCTCTTTGCCTTGGACAAGGATGCTCCCTTGCGGTATGCAGGTAAGTGGGGCTGGGGCGGGGCAGGGCAG
>SJXQ01008607.1:81351-92426 GCA_006408695.1 Aepyceros melampus | reverse complement strand
GGGACAGATAGAAGTGGGTGGGAGGGCAGGGGCAAGGGAGGAGGGGGGAGGTCCTGGAAGGGAGAGCAATGAGGACTTGGGCAAAGTGGAAGAAGGAGGCTCCAAGAGGGAAACGGGCGATGGTGAAGAGCAGTGGCACAGTAAAGGGAGTCAGAGGAGGATGTGGGCAGGCAGGGGTTAACACATCCAGATTTTGCCAGCTCTCAGAGCTGGTGGCTCAGAGGTTGTCGCTCAGGGAACCTGGGGTTGGAGTGAATGTTCGATAATTAATGCTTTTCCACGTGCACGAAAAAGGACTGGGTCTGGGAGGAGAGGTGAAGTGGGGGCCTGAGGGGAGATCGGCAAGCGATGGAAGGAGACTCTGGAAGTGGAGCAGGAACCTCATCCTTGCTCCCCCACCCCCCTGTCTCTGGCCAGGTGAGATCTGTGGCTTCCGGCTCCATGGGTCCGGGGTGCCCTTTGAGGCCGTGATCCTGGACAAGGCGACAGGAGAAGGG
Source organism: Aepyceros melampus (assembly GCA_006408695.1). Classification (NCBI taxonomy): domain Eukaryota; kingdom Metazoa; phylum Chordata; class Mammalia; order Artiodactyla; family Bovidae; genus Aepyceros; species Aepyceros melampus. Next base: position 91,929 of record SJXQ01008607.1, on the reverse strand, counting down.
CTGATTCGGGCCAAGGAGCCGGTGGACTGCGAGGCCCAGAAGGAGCACACCTTCACCATCCAGGCCTACGACTGCGGCGAGGGCCCAGACGGGGCCAACACCAAGAAGTCCCACAAGTGAGGAAACCCTGCCCCTGCCCTTGCCCTCTACTGCAGGTCCCCCTGCCAGGACCAGGCCCCTCACTTCTCTCTGTCCTCACCATCTTGACAATCTATCCCTTCCCTTCTCTGTTCATGGGGTTTAGGAGCCTTCAGCCCAGGGCGACAGGAGCATGTGGTGAAGCTCAGTGGGACCAGTCTGGGCTCTGTCTCTTTTGACCGTGGACAACTTCTTAGACTCTGAATTTGCTTTCCCTTGTTGTAAAATGGAGCAATGATGAGGCCTGCTTCTTCACGTCACTGTGAAGATGAAAGGAGATGGTTTGTGTCAAAAGCAGGCACCACAGTGCCTGCCAGTTGGGAAAGGATTCAATGCACAGAGATAGGATGCCTAGAGAGTGAGGAGGAGGATGGCACCTCCGTACACACCTGGATTCCTTCCCACTGCCCAGCACTGTGTGTGCCACACTCACACACAGAGTGTGCACTGTGCACATGCACAGCAGTGAGTGAGAGTGGGCAGGAAGGAGGCTGGGACCCGGGACTCCTGCCTCTGTCTGCCTCCAGCTCGCATCTCACTTGAGAATGGTGGGAAGGTGGGTGGTCAGCACTCCCGGGCTGCTATGAGGCACTGGATATAAACTGCTTTGCTTGATAACTCAGTTTCCCATTTGGAGATAGGACCTTTGCCTCTGGGCTTTGGGTGCCTGGATCAGGGCTGGGGGCAAGGCTCAGCATGAGGGGTTTAGCCCCACCCCCACCTCCTCTGCTTGCCCTATGGGGGCCGGAGTGGGGAGCAGCCACAGCTCACTGCACACATCAGTTGACTTGAGACTCTAGTACAAAACCACTTCCCTGAATATGTGTGTGTGCTCAGTTGCTCAGTTGTGTCTGACTCTGCAACCTTATGGACTGTAGCCCCCGGGCTCCTCTGTCCGTGGGGTTCTCCAGGCAAGAATACTGGAGTGGGTTGCCATGCCCTTCTCCAGGGGATCTTCCAGACCTAGGGATCGAATCTGTATCTCCTGCTTCTCCTGCATTGCAGGCAGATTCTTTACCGCTTAGCCACTGGGGAAGCCACTTCCCTGAATACGGTTGGTTTTATTTTGGCTTTTACTCTGTATCTGCCTTAACTGGACCTGACTTCGTGAAAAAACAACCTGCCGGATTCAGAATCATGTCTCACGCATCTTGCCATCCTATCCTTTAATATTCTGTACAGAAGTCATCAAAACCAGCCACTGATGGCCCCCAGGGTCATTTTCACCCTGTACATCAGTCACCTTTCTCCTGAGGTTCCTCTCCTTTTGTGGTACCTGGTACCCCTGGATGGGGGCGGATGAACGTGACCAGGCTCTGGGTCATATTGGTTCCATCTCCTTGGCTTCCGGTGTGGACTCCCATCGGGGGCTGACCCTTCCTTCTTCTCTTCCTGCTCTGGTGCCTGCAGGGCCACTGTACATGTGCGGGTCAACGACGTGAATGAGTTTGCCCCAGTGTTTGTGGAGCGGCTGTACCGCGCGGCAGTGACCGAGGGGAAGCTGTATGACCGCATCCTTCGGGTGGAGGCCATCGATGGCGACTGCTCCCCCCAGTACAGCCAGATCTGCTATTACGAGATCCTCACGCCCAACACCCCCTTCCTCATCGACAATGATGGTGAGTCCAGCCCCTGCCACCCCAGCTGCTCAGCCCTGGGTGCCCACATCCCTCGTGATGCCCCGGGGCTGTGCCCTCCACTTGTTCTGCCCCTCACCTCCTCATTCCTCACCCTGCTTCCCAGACATGGAACTTCTTTCCCCAGATTCCTTCCTGCCTGCTTCCTGCTGCCTAATTCACCTGCCCTAAAGTTAGCTTCTGAGTCCTCCCCTAGACTTCCTCTAGTGCCCCTGACCCTCTCTGTCCCCCACCCCAGGGAACATTGAGAACACGGAGAAGCTACAGTACAGTGGTGAGAAGCTCTACAAGTTCACGGTGACGGCTTATGACTGCGGGAAGAAGCGGGCAGCGGATGATGCCGAGGTGGAGATCCAGGTGAAGCCCACCTGTAAACCCAGCTGGCAAGGTGAGGAGCTATGCTTTGGAGCCCATGATCCATCCTTCACCTTGGTCTCCCTCTTCCTCCCTTCTGACAACCACAGGGGTCAGGGTAGGAGCTGGGGAGGGATATCTGGGGGGCCACCTGATGTGAAGAGTTGACTTATTGGAAAAGACCCTGATGCTGGGAAAGACTGAGGGCAGAAGGAGGAGGGGACAACAGAGGATGAGATGGTTGGATGGCATCATCGATTCAATGGATATGAATTGGGCAAACTCCAGGAGATGGTAAGGGACAAGGAAGCCTGACGTGCTACAGTCCATGAGGGTGGACACGACTAAGCAACTGAACGACAACATTTGGGAGGTGGACTTGTAGCTGTCTCCCCTGGCTGGCCATCTTCATAGGAACCCAAGACCATCAGCAGAATGGGTAGGAGGGGCTGCCTTAACCGGCTCTGCTCCACTGCCTGCTCCCTCTCACCCCTGCAGGCTGGAACAAAAGGATTGAATATGCACCAGGCGCCGGGAGCTTGGCTCTGTTCCCTGGTATCCGCCTGGAGACCTGTGATGAACCTCTCTGGAACATTCAGGCCACCATAGAGCTGCAGACAAGCCATGTGGCCAAGGGCTGTGACCGTGACAACTACTCAGAGCGTGCACTGCGGAAACTCTGCGGTGGGTGTGATCCCCTTGTGGCCTTCCCCGCATCCTCCCTGCCTGTGCCCATCACCCATTCCCCTAGCCTTTTCCTGACCCTCCTGTACCTCTCTTAGGAATCTGTCTTGGGACTTCCCTAGCAGTGCAGTGGTTACAACTACATGCTTTTCATTGCAGAGGGCACAGGTTCAATCCCTGGTTGGGGAACTAAGATCTTGCAAACCATGCCGTGCCACCAAAAACAAAAAGAATCTGTTTTACATCTTCCTTTGCCCATCCATAAGTGGAGTGAAAGTTGCTCAACTTTGGTGTCCAACTCTTTGCGACCCCATGGACTTTACAGTCCATGGAATTCTCCAGGCCAGAATACTGGAGTGGGTAACCTTTCCCTTCTCCAGGGATCTTCCCAACGCAGGGATCAAACCCAGGTCTCCTGCATGGCAGGTGGATTCTTTACCAGCTGAGCCACAAGGGAAGCCCAAGAATACTGGAATGGGTAGCTTATCCCTTCTCCAGTAGCTCTTCCTGACCCAGAAATCAAACTGGGGTCTCCTGCACTGCAGACGGATTCTTTACCAACTGAGCTATTAGGGAAACCCATCCATAGATGTATATATATATATATCAGACTTCCCAGGGAGTGCTAGTGGTAAAGAGCCCAACTGCCAATGCAGGAGACATAAAAGAGACTCAGGTTTGATCCCTGGGTGGGGAAGATCCCCTGGAGGAGGGCACGGCAACCCACTTCAGTATTCTTGCCTGGAGAATCCCATGGACAGAGGAGCCTGGTGGGCTGCAGTCCATGGGGTTGCAAAGAGTTGGATACGACTGAAGCGACTTAGTACAGCACACAGAGACGTCTATATCTATGGGGGTTGTGGCATGTGGTTGTCTCTTGTGGCCCAAAGAGCACATAAACATGTGATTGGCAAAGATGCATGATTATGGCCCAAGAAAATCACCAGATACAATACGGAACAATGGCAGGGAGCGATGAAGAGCTGGAGGAGCTGAGGTCACTGGAGAGCTATTCCTAGCCCTTCCTTTCTTGTCTCTGAGAGGCCAGAGGAGGTGGTGACAGTAGCTGTAGGGGGTCTTTTCCTGCCCGCATCCCGTCCCCCATCTGCCGCCTCTCGGCTCCGACACCTGTGCCTCTGGGGCTCCTGCAGGCGCGGCCCCCGGGGAGGTGGATCTGCTGCCCATGCCCGGCCCCAATGCCAACTGGACGGCGGGCCTCTCGGTGCACTACAGCCAGGACAGCAGCCTCATCTACTGGTTCAATGGCACCCAGGCGGTGCAGGTGCCCCTGGGGGGTGCTGCGGGGCTGGGCTCCGGGCCCCCGGACAGCCTCAGTGACCACTTTACCCTGTCCTTCTGGATGAAGCACGGTGTCACTCCCAACAAGGGCAAGAAGGAAGAGGAAACCATCGTGTGTAACACTGTCCAGAACGGTGAGCCTTCCTCGGGGCACCCGTCTGAGCGTGGAGAGGACTGGCTTCGTGTCCGGCCTCTGTCACTGTCCAGTCGGTGGCTGTGGGTGGGTCATTTCTCTCTCCCTTCCTAAGATAGCAGTGCTGGGTTTCACAGTCCAAGCAGGACGAGCTGAGGTCCTACTGCTCTCTGCGTGATGGGACTGCTCACTGCCCTTCTATTTGTAGCTGCCCGATCGCCTTGCATCCCCTGTGTAGTAGACTGCCCCCCCAGTCTGCTCCCTGTAAAGCCCCCTATCAGAATGGAAGAGCCTGAGTAATGCTGTGCCCCATTCTTTCCCTTCCACCACCACCCTGGCCTCCTCCTATGAGGGCTCGTGAGCTCCAGCCTCCACCCTTCCCTCTATGGCAGGAGGATGTCCCTCTCCGAGGGGCTCAGCCTTGACCTACTCTTTCATTTCTGCCTCTTCTCGGAGCTCATTTCTCTTGATCTGAAAAGGATCACTACCCATGAAGTTTGTATTAACCAAAGGAACAGTAAAGATCTGGGTAGGGGCAGGCTGGTCGTTGTCTCCCCTTGGCCAATCAGAGTGCCTGAGAAAAGCCCAACACTGGACTCTGTGTATGTGTGTGAGTCTCAGAGAGAGCTGGAGAGAGAGTGACAGACCCTGAAGAATGAGAGAGAGACAGAGAGAACCTGAAGGAATAAAGGAATGGAGAGAATCCAGGGAGCCCTCCCTTCTGGCACTTTGAATCTGTTCTTGCCTCCAGTGCTGTGTTTGATTCCTGTCCCCATCCTCTGCCCCCAGAGGACGGCTTCTCTCACTACTCACTGACTGTCCACGGCTGCAGAATTGCCTTCCTCTACTGGCCTTTACTTGAGAGTGCCCGGCCAGTCAAATTCCTCTGGAAGCTGGAGCAGGTGAGGCTGGAGCCAGGCTCCTGGGAAAGCTGGGTGGGTGTAACTTGCTTTCAGGGGAGGAGGTCCTAGGGCAGGGCTGGGCATTTTCTGGGTTGCCCTGTGCCCCTTTTTTCAATCTCCACTTTCAGTTCCTGACTCTTCTTACATCCCCCTGCCCTGCGCCCCAGCTCCATTCTCTGGTTCTCTTTTCTGAAGGCTTATCTCCTGCAGAAAGCACTCCTGGGTTAAAAGCAAGTAGGGAACAAATTACTACTAGCTCCAAACCAACCAACCATTCATCTCCTCTTGTTTTATTTCATCTCTTTCTTATCTGGAAACTTACAGTGTGGATTCTGAACTCTCAAGCAGTTAGCATGTTGTAATCAAGGAAGTAAGTAACCTAGGGCACACAGATTGGGTTTTGGCTTCCCTGGTGGCTCAGATGGTAAAGAATCTGCCTGCAATGCAGGAGACCTGGGTTTGATCCCTGGTTTGGGAAGATTCCCTGGAGAAGGGAACAGCTACCCATTCCAATATTTGCCTGGAAAATTCCATGGGCAGAGGAGCCTGGCAGGCTACAATCCATGGGGCCACAAAGAGTCAGACACAACTGAGCAATTGAACACATATATGTATATAAATTCTCACTATTATTCATGATTATGAGGGATAAATAAAATGAGCAAAAAAAGAAAAAAGAAAAATCTCTTGAGCTAACAGTTGCAGCCTCTTCTTTATTCATCTCCAAGCTGGCCACAGGGACCATAGGGACTAATTGAGTTTCCATCTCCTGTTTTTTTTGTAAGTCCTGGTGGACTGGCTGAGTAAGCAAATGGCTGAAAAAAGGCAGGAAGTGTGAGAGAGAGAAAGGGGAATGAAAACCCACAAACTCAATAACTGAGGGCTGCCTACAAAAGTTTCTGTTTTCTGTGGCACTCTTTTAAAGAGATAGCCTGTCATCTGCTTCTTGATCTTTCCCCTGCATTGCTAATATTGGTAACATTCCTCTTCCTATTTTTATTTTATTTATCCTTATTTATTCAACAAAGATTTAGTAAATACAAGTACCCTGCCATTCTGCTAGGTTATGGGGATGCAATGTAATCTAAGATGGAACGAAATCTCTGCCTTCATTGAGTTTACATTTTAGTTGGGGAGATAGATTTTTAAAAGTAAGAAGACATGTAGTAAGAGCTTCCCTGGTGGCTTAGACAGTTAAGATTCCACCTGCAATGCAGGAGACCCAGGTTCGATCCCTAGGTTGGGAAGACCCCTTGGGAATGGCTACCCACTCCAGTATTCTGGCCTGGAAAACTCTATGGACAGGGAAGCCTGGTGGGCTACAGTCCATGGGGTTGTAAAGAACATGACTGAGCAACTAACACTTTTACTTTTCAGACATAATAAAAATGATAAGTTGTGCTAATGCTCTGAAAGAAGAAGCATGGAACTGAGGTAGAGAATAGGAGGCAAGGAGAGGGGAAGTCATCTCAGACTGGATGTTCAGGGAAGGCCTGATGGAAGTGAAATGTAAGCTCATCCTGAAGAATCCAGGCAGAGGGAAGAGCAGATGCAAAGGTCCTGAGGCAGAAAAGTGTCCAGCATGTTCCAAGCATGGAAAGAGGGCCAGGCAGTTAGAGCACAGTGAAAAGGGCAGACCCTGGATTTGAGGCTGGCGAGCTGGGCAGTGATCAGGTGTGCAGTGGACTTTGTTAGCTAAAGTCATTTGGATTTTGTGCTATGAGAGATGGGAAGTCTTTTGAAAGGTTTATAGCTGGGATGTGGCCTGATCAGACTCACATGTTAAGAAGATCCTTTTATATATGTATAACTACTTTACTTTGCTGTACACCTGAAACTGGGGCTTCCCTGGTGGCTCAGTGATAAGGAACCTGCCTGCCAGTGCAGGAGACGTGGGTCCAATCCCTGGGTGGGGAAGAACCCCTGGAGAAGGAAAAGGCAACCCTTTCCAGTATTGCCTGGAAAATCCTATGGACAGAGAAGACTGAAAGGCTGCAGTCCATGGGTCTGCAAAAGAGTTGGACATGACTTAGCGACTAAATAACAACATCACCACCTGAAACTAATGCAACATTGTGAACCAACTATTCTCCGTATTAAAAAAAAAGAGTTCTAAATTTTGAAGGCATTGCTCCACCAAATTTAGGATGTATTTCTCAATTAAAGATAAATTTCTGTTGCAAAAATATTAATAATTTTTATAATTATGCATCTGAAAAGATTGGTTACAAGTAATGTATTTAATTTGCAATTAGCTATGATTTTTCAGTAATTGTCATTTATATTGGGGAACGTTTGTGAAGTGAGGAGAATCCAGTCTTTTCAAGAATGACTTGTTAGTGAATATTCTTTGACAACATTAAATTGGTAGTGATTCAAACACTGGAAAAAGGAAGGCAATCCCTTTGGGAACTATGAGAGGAGGATATCAGAGAGAACTGAGTGTAAGTGCTCAGACGAGGGTGTTGCAACAGTACACACGAAAAAGGCTGGGAGGACTTCCCCGGTGGTCAAGTGGTTAAGACTTTGCCTTCCAGCTCAGAGGGTGCAAGTTCCATCCCTGGTGGAGAAGCTAAGATCCCACATGCCTTGGGGCCAAAAAGCCAAAACATAAAACAGAAACAATGTTGTAACAGATTCAATAAAGAGTTTAAAAATGATCTACATAGAAAAATAGTCTAAAAAGGAAAAAAAAAAAAGATTGAGGATGGGAATGATGTGTGGAAATGGAGACGGAAGTAAACTGCACAGAAACCCATAGCTTTTAGTTCTGTCTGGACTCGAGATGGGCAGCACCTGCCAAAGGACACTGTATTGCTCCTCTTAGGAATGTTGATGGAGTTAAAGGTTTACAGAAAGAGTGGAGTTTTAGGTAGTTTAGGTATGAGGTTGAGCCTGATCCATTCTGGGCAAGGATTCCTTGAGCTGGGTGGGCAGCAATTCACTTGCAAGCCCTGCTGATAGACCAGGGAATATGAAGGGCTGTCTCCTGTCCCCCAGGGGGTGGGGCAGTGCCTGGGGCTCCTTCCTGGGGGTGCAGTACCCGAGGGCTTCCTGCCTTTCCCCGTTCCCAGGTCTGCGATGACGAGTGGCACCACTATGCTTTGAATCTCGAGTTCCCCACGGTCACACTCTATGCAGATGGCATCTCCTTCGACCCCGCCCTCATCCACGACAATGGTCTCATCCACCCACCTCGAAGGGAGCCCGCGCTGATGATTGGGGCCTGCTGGGCTGGTAAGTACCCCCGCCTCAACCCCGAGCTTCTCCACGGAGGCGCTCATGGTAGAGGCGCCGAGTGGTTGGTGGAGGAGCAAGGGCAGCTTGACCTTATGACCTCGTCTCCCTGAAGGTGGGCAGGGAGGCTGGGAAAGCTGTCCGCTGGAGAGACCACCGCCCCTCTGGTCTCCTGCCTGCTGGACTAGTCATCCCCTCTGACTCGGCCATCACCAGCATCTCACTTTCTGTACCTGTAGCTGCTTCATACTTTGATCCGTCCCCATCATAATTTCACAGCCTGTTCCTCTGCTGGAGGACAGTAACCCTGCAGAGAGTCAGCAACCTTCCAACTTTTAAGCTGTTTCTTTCATTTTTTCCTTCTGGGGTGGTGTGTGTGCGCGCGTGTATGTGGTGTGTGTGTGTCGTATGTCGTATGTTTGTGTATGTAGTATGTATGCATGTGGTATGTGTGTATGCGGTGTTTGTGTGTGTGTTGTATGTGTACGTGTGGTGTGTGTATGTGTGTAGTGCATGTGGTTTGTGTGTATAGTGTGTTTGTGGTGTGAATGTAGTGTGGGTGTGGTGTGTCTGTATGTAGTATGTGGTATGTTTCTGTGTGTGGTGTGTCTAAGTGGTGTGTATGTAGTGTGTGTATGTGGTATGTGTGTATGTGGTTTGTGTGTAGGTGGTATGTGTGTAGGTGGTATGTGTGTAGGTGGTATGTGTGTAGGTGGTATGTTTGTGTGTGTGGTGTGTCTAAGTGGTGTGTATGTAGTGTGTGTATGTGGTGTGCTTATGTGTACATGTGGTGTGTGTATGTATGGAGTGCATGTGGTTTGTGTGTACATTGTGTGTGTGGTGTGTCTGTGCATAGTATGTCGTATGTTTGTGCATGTAGTGTGTGTGTATCTGGTATGTGTGTATGTGGTGTGTTTGTGTGTGTGGGGTGTATTTGGATATGTGGTGTATGTATGTATGTATATAACGCATGTGTTTGTGTGTGTGAGGGGCGGGTACCAAAGCCCTTGTGTTTCCTCAGCAGCATATCTGGATTTTGTCTAAAACAGAGGCCTGAGATAACCTCAGACAAGATGAAAGAAGGGTTGGGGCTCAGTTGGAGGTTCAAGTCCAAAAGGCCGGGGGCAGCCCCCGGAAGACCTCCCCAGCCTCTCTGTTGGTCTGGCCCCGCACCCTGAGCTCACTGGCACTCTTTCTCCCCCAGAGGAGAAGAACAAAGAGAAGGCAAAGGGAGGCGACAACAGTACGGACGCCACAGCAGGTACTTATGTGTGAGACCTGGAGGCCTGCAGAGCTCGCATCTCAGCCTGGCGCTCTGGGCTCCGCATCTGCGTGGTCCAACCCGGCCTTGCGCTTCACCGCCTCGCGCGCCACCGGGGTTACAGTCTCCGAGCGGCGTGGCCAGGCGGAAAGAGCGCACCGGATGGAGCCGGCTGGAAGCCGGTGTCCTCTTCTGTCCACAGAGTGACATCCAGGGTTCCCGTGCTGGCTTTCCGCGTGGCAGAGCACAGGGGGCAGGAGACGGCCACGCGGCTGGGAGAGCTGGGCATCCCTGAAGCTCCCACGCATCCCTGCCGGCACCCCCGCATGCACCGCGGAGACCCCCTCGCTTACTCTCCTCTCCGGCCTTGGGTCTCTTTCCTCCCTTTGGTCCTGCTTTCCTTCTTCTCTTTATCCTGGAAGCCTTTCTCATTCTGTGGCTTCTATTTTTCACCTTCCGTACCCCTCTGCCCCGGTTTTTATTCTGTCTTCTCCCTCTCCCATCTCCCTTTAGCCTCACTTGCCTCTCCTCCATCCTTCTTTTAGCCCTACCTGGCTCCTTTCCATCTTCTTTCTCCAGCCTGCTGCTCGCTCTTTTGTCTTGCTCTCAGCCCCCTCTACCTGGGGCCTCCTCCGCCCTCCCCTCTGTCACCTCTTACCTCCGGTCCGCCCCTGTGTTCCTGCCCTAGGAGACCCCTTGCCGATCCACCACTACTTCCACGGCTACCTGGCTGGTTTCAGCGTGCGCTCAGGCCGCCTGGAGAGCCGTGAGGTCATCGAGTGCCTCTATGCATGTCGGGAGGGGCTGGACTATAGGGATTTCGAGAGCCTGGGCAAAGGCATGAAGGTATCGCCCCTTCCTCTGGCCCCCTCCCTCCAGGCATGCTCCCTGTCCCCGCCCTGCCCTGCCCCGCCCCACCCCCTCGGCTCCCTT
>SJXQ01008607.1:65452-81131 GCA_006408695.1 Aepyceros melampus | reverse complement strand
CTGCCCCGCCCCCCCCCCTCGGCTCCCTTCCTCTCCGTCCTGCTCTCAGCCCTGTCTGTGTCTGGGGCCCAGGTCCACGTGAACCCCTCGCAGTCCCTGCTCACCCTGGAGGGGGATGATGTGGAGACCTTCAACCATGCCCTGCAGCATGTGGCTTACATGAACACTCTGCGCTTTGCCACGCCTGGCGTCAGGCCCCTGCGCCTCACCACTGCCGTCAAGTGAGTGTCCGGTGGGTGGGCAGGTCACAGAACAGAGCCAGACAGTGTCAGAACTCCTTGGCCTTAGATGCCATCGACGGCTAGGCACATAATGCATCCCCTCCCCTCTGGTTTTAGGGATGGAAAACTGACCTGCCCAGTTGACACAGCAATGCAGCAAGAAGAGTCTGGACTAGACTCAGATTTTTCAACAATGAGTTCATTACTCTTTCCACTTGTTAGCTCAGATGGTGAAGAATCCACCTGCAATGCAGGAGACCTGGATTCAATCCCTGGGTTGGGAAAATCACCTGGAGTAGGAAATGGCAACCACTCCAGTATTCTTGCCTGGAAAATCCCATGGACAGAGGATCCTGGTGGGCTACAGTCCATGGGGTCACAAAGAGTCAGACATGACTGAGCAGCTAACACATACTCTTCCCACCAAAGCACACTTCCAGCATTTAGGAGTTTTAATCTCTGTACCTCTGTGCTGACATGTGAAAGGGGACAGAGAAGGGTCCTGGATTGGGCGCCAGGAGTGGTGGTTTGATTGCTCAGTCGTGTCTGACTCCTTTGCAACACCATGGACTCAACCACCATGCTCCTCTGTCCATGGGATTTTCCAGGCAAGAATACTGGAGTGGGTTGCATTTCCTTCTCCAAGGGATCTTCCCGACCCAAGGATTGAACCCATGTCTCCTGCATTGGCAGGTGGTTCTTTACCGCTGACTTACCAAAGAAGCCCTTAAGTATATTAGTTATTTAAGAATACAGATTGATTGAGGGGTCATGAAAACACAAGAGTTATAGATACAGAGTTTTTACTTGCTAGCTTTTTTAGTACTGAGAAAGTGCCATCAAGCAGAGATACAATAGAATCTAACTCATGGAACTGTTGTGAGAGTAAGCAATACTGAGTCCAGATCAAATGCCAGCAGAGTGCCTGTTCTGCACACTTAATGAAAGTGAAAGTGAAATTGCTCAGTCATGTCTGACTCTCTGTGACCCCATGGACTGTAGCCTACCAAGTTCCTCTATCCATGGGATTTTCCAGGCAAGAATACTGGAGTGGGTTGCCATTTCCTTCTCCAGGAGATCTTCCCGACCCAGGGATTGAACCTGGGTCTCCCACATTGTAGGCAGACGCTTTACGGTCTGAGCTACCAGGAAAGATTATTACCTGAAGGCATTTTCACCACTTATTTTTTTAAATATAAATTTATTTATTTTAATTGGAGGCTAATTACTTTACAAAATTGTTTTGGTTTTGCCATACATCAACATGAATCTGCCCTGGGTATACACGTGTTACCTGAAGGCATTTTCACCCTTTATGCTTATAGGGAAGTTTAAGAGCTACTGCCCTCTAGTGGGTGCATCACACAATGCAGGGGTCAGGGTTTCTGGGTTCCCTTCTCCCCTGCGCGGCCTCAGTTTGTCGGAAAGCTGTCTGAAGAGAAGCATCTCTGACTTGCCCTTATCCTGGCAGGAACGGGTTTGGAGAGAAGGCTCTGAGCCCCGGAGAGTGATGGGCATGGTTGTAAAGCCTCCCAGTTGAAGCTGTGGAAGACGGGGCCGGGTTTGGGGAATAGGGTACGGTCCTGGTGTGGAGCTGAAGGCCATGGGCAGATGAGTTCTCGTGGACAACGATCAGTGCTCAGGATGGGCCCCGCCAGGTTCCAGTGAGAACTCTAGCTGTTAAAGGGCTCTCATCCAGCTCCGAAGGTACCAAGGGCTTCATCCCTCAGGGATGAAGAATTGATCCCATCTCTTTCATAGGCTTAGGGGCCATGTCAGAGGGAGGGCCCTGTCTTCTGGTTTAGGATGGAGCTTTGCAAGGGGCAGCCCCGCAGGGTGGGAGCTGATGCCCTCTTTGTTGGCTGGCTCATCTGGATTGTAATCTGGATTACTCTGACCTATTACCAGGGAAGAGGCTTATCTGAGGGTTGGGAACCTGAGCTCTTCCTTTAGTAGAGGGGAGGGGCCTTCTTCCTTTGTGAGGTTAAGAGGGAGGGAGGTCTCATTTTTCCATTTCAGGGTTTCCATGTGGTTAGTGCTACACTAACACCTTATTGAGGGGCTTCCCTGGTTGCTCAGCTGGTAAAGAAACCTCTTGCAATGCAAGAGACCCTGGCTCCATCCTGGGTGGGGAAGATTCCCTGGAGAAGGGATAGGCTACCCACTCCAGTATTCTTGGGCTTCCCTAGTGGCTCAGATGGTAAAGACTGCCTGCAGTGCGGGAGACCTGGGTTTGATCCCTGGGTCGGGAAGATTCCCTGGAAGAGGACATGGCAACCCACTCCAATATTCTTGCCTGGAGAATCCCATGGACAAAGGAGCCTGGTGGGCTACTGTCCATGGGTCCACAGAGTAGACACGACTGAGCACTTTCACATGCAACTGTTCAGTCAATGCAGGTTTTCCCTGTTTGTTTTTTTTTTTTTTTTAATCTTTCTGGAATTCTTGGAAAGCCCATCTCCTCATGGCATTGACCACTGAACAGATGGCCACCACATCTTTTTCTCTAGCTCTGTTTGCTCTCCCTAGCTCTTGAATTTCTACGTGCTTGCTGTAATCTCTGTCTGGGAAGTTCTGCCCACACCTCAAACAAACGAGCTAATGAACTTCAGTGCCGGAACCAGCCCTGCCCCCGAATTCTCTGCCTCAGTGGCGGTGTCTCTGTCCTTGCAGTCACCCTGGCTTGCAGCCTCTGACCTGCCTTGGAGCCCTCCCTATGTTTATGCGCCACCCCCGTCAGTCATCCGGTCACCCAGACCCCTCTGCACCCGAATCTGCTTCCTCTTTCCCCATGTCTGTGTTATGGCTCCAGCAGGCTGTCATGCCCACTCCTCTGGCCTCTTGAGATAGCCTCCAAACTAGTGACCGTCTAGTATTCTAACTTCAGTTCCACCTCCACCCAAAGGCTAGGTTCAGTTCAGTTCAGTTCAGTCGCACAGTCGTGTCCGACTCTTTGCGACCCCCTGAATCGCAGTATGCTAGGCCTTCCTGTCCATCACCAACTCCTGGAGTTCACTCAGACTCACGTGCATTGAGTCTATGATGCCATACAGCCATCTCATCCTCGGTCGTCCCTTTCTCCTCCTGCCCCCAATCCCTCCCAGCATCAGGGTCTTTTCCAATGAGTCAACTCTTCGCATGAGGTGGCCAAAGTACTGGAGCTTCAGTTTTAGCATCATTCCTTCCAAAGAAATCCCAGGGTTGATCTCCCTCAGAATGGACTGGTTGGATCTCCTTGCAGTCCAAGGGACTCTTAAGAGTCTTCTCCAACACCACAGTTCAAAAGCATCAATTCTTCTGCGCTCAGCCTTCTTCACAGTCCAACTCTCACATCCATACATGACCACAGGAAAAACCATAGCCTTGACTAGACGGACCTTAGTCGGCAAAGTAATGTCTCTGCTTTTGAATATACTATCTAGGTTGGTCATAACTTTTCTTCCAAGGAGTAAGCGTCTTTTAATTTCATGGCTGCAGTCACCATCTGCAGTGATTTTGGAGCCCCCCAAAAATAAAGTCTGACACTGTTTCTACTGTTTCCCCATCTATTTCCCATGAAGTGATGGGGCCAGATGCCATGATCTTCGTTTTCTGAATGTTGAGCTTTAAGCCAACTTTTTCACTCTCCTCTCTCACTTTCAACAAGAGGCTTTTTAGCTCCTCTTCACTTTCTGCCATAAGGGTGGTGTCATCTGCATATCTGAGGTTATTGATATTTCTCCCAGCAATCTTGATTCCAGCTTTGTTTCTTCCAGTCCAGCGTTTCTCATGATGTACTCTGCATATAAGTTAAATAAGCAGGGTGACAATATACAGCCTTGACGTACTCCTTTTCCTATTTGGAACCAGTCTGTTGTTCCATGTCCAGTTCTAACTGGACCTAACTGTGAAGAAGTTAGGTCTGACCTGCCTTGGAGCCCTCCCTATGTTTATGCGCTACCCCCGTCAGTCATCCGGTTACCCAGACCCCTCTGCACCCGTATCTGCTTCCTCTTTCCCCATGTCTGTGTTATGGCTCCAGCAGGCTGTCATGCCCACACCTCTGGCCTCTTGAGATAGCCTCCAAACTAGTGACCGTCTAGTATTCTAACTTCATTTCCACCAGTTAACCAGTTCTAACTGTGAAGAAGGCTGAGCACAGAAGAATTGATGCTTTTGAACTGTGGTGTTGGAGAAGACTCTTGAGAGTCCCTTGGACTGCAAGGAGATCCAACCAGTCCATTCTGAGGGAGATCAACCCTGGGATTTCTTTGGAAGGAATGATGCTAACTGGACAGTTCTTCCTGACCTGCAAGTGATCCGAAATCCAAATGTCCATCCTCACACTTCACTGCTGAAGAAGACATCTGTGGTTCCCTCCTGCTGCTCACAAAAATTGTGCTTGGAGCCCTGAACCATCTGTCCCAGCCTTTCCTGCTTCGTGTTCCTCTACTCCCCTCTGTGTGCTCCTCACCATTCACTCGAGGGTCAACTTTCTATCTCCTTCGAAGGCTAGGTCGCTTGCTACTTTTTCCCAGTATTCTTTTGCTCCCTGACCAAATACCCCACTCCCAGCTCAGCCAGAATAACCTCTCCCACTTTGAACACTCTGGGTTTTGCGTGTGCTCCATTTATGTGACGGTGACCACATTGGCTCTTGTCTGAAGGTTTGTGTAGAAATTCTAATTTCTCAACCAGATCATCAGTGCCAGGGCCAGTGCCTGGACCCTTTGGGTCTCCTTTGGATCACCCATCACAGTGGGAATATCTGCTGGAGGCTGTGCTTCCGGGTCAGCTGGACTTACTTCCCAGGAGGCTTTGATGGGGTCTCTCTGGGACTGTGTGGACTCTCTCAGGCCCTGCTCCTTAGGGCACAGGAACTCAGCAGGTTGTGGCTTTGGTCCCTTCAGGGGCTCTGCATTCATGGTATCCGCTGAGGTTACGCCTTCTCCCTTTTGGCTCCAGTAGTCAAGCTGGACTCAGTAACACAAATGACAATCCTTTTAGAAAAATAATTTCCCCTAGCTGAGGCAGGTGGTCTGCAAGCCCTGCTCTGGAATTACCACCTCCCCTGTGAAAGCTGCATGTTCAAGGGGGCACTTTTTTTTTTTTTTTTTGCTGCACCATGCTGCTTGTGGGATCTTAGTTCCTCAACCAGGGATTGAACCCAGGTCCACGGCAGTGAAAGTGCCAAGTCCTAACCACTGGATCGCCTGGGAATTCCAAGGAGACACTTCTTTATTAATAAATTTGATTTGTGCAAACCCAGGTTCCACATGGTGGCTGTGGGTTAGTGGGAAGGCGTGTACTTGGAATGAGAAGAATGGGTTCAAGCCTGGACCGGGATGCATATTTCTTATGTGGCCAAGATGCTTGACCCAGGAGCTTTGGCTTCTGCTCCTTCTTCCAACAGCAGTGAAAGAAGGTTAAGTGAAAGCATGTGGGCAAAATGCTTCACAACACATCAAGTGCTCTGGGGATGACCCTCAGATTGGCTGGAGGAGATCCTGGGAGTGTGTTCTGGAGTGGCTGTGATGTTGGTTGCTCAGGACTTAGTTCTCTTGGGAGGCTTTGTCTGGCACCAAGGTCAGAGAGGCTTCATGAGATGGTGGATGTGGTCTGAGATGGTCAGATTAGCTTGCCTACCGAAGAGTGTTTCTCTGGTACTGGACGAAATGAATGGAAGATACACCTGGCAGGAGGATGTCCTTTTTTTTTTTTAATTGTAGTTGATTTACAGTGTTGTGTTAATTTCTGCTATACAGCAATGTAATTCAGTTATATGTATATATATATATGCCTTTTTAGATTCCTTTCCATTATGCTTTATCATAGGATACTGAACCTAGTTCTCTGTGCTATACAGTAGGCCCTTGTTGTTTATCCATTGCATATATAAAAGCTTACATCTGCTAATCCCAGCCTCCCACTCCGTCCCTGCCCCAACCCCGTCTCCATCGGTCTGTTCTCTATGTCCGTGATTCTGCTTCTGTTGGACAGACAGGTTCATTTGGGTCATATTTCAGATTCCACGTATAAGTGATGTGCATGCGTGCATGCTCAGTCGCTTCAGTTGTGTCCAACTCTGTGCGACCCTATGGCCTATAGCCCTCCAGGCTCCTCTGTCCATGGGATTATCCAGGCAAAATTACTGGAGTGGGTTCCCACTCCGTTCTCCAGGGAATCTTCCTGACCCAGGAGTCAAACCCAGGTCTCTTACCTCTCCTGCATTGGCAGGCAGGTTCTTTACCACTAGTGCCACCTGGGAAGCCCATACATATAAGTGATATCATATGGTATTTGTCTTTCTCTTTCTGACTTACTTCACTTAGTATGATACTCTCTAGTTGCATCTGTGTTGCTGCAAATGGCATCATGTTGGGTTTTGATGACTGAGTAGTATTCCATTGTATATGTGTGCCACGTCTAATTTATGCATTCATCTGTCAGTGGACCTTCAGATTGTTTCCACATCTTGGCTCTTGTGAATAGTGCTGCTATAACACAGGAGTGTAGGTATCTTTTGAATTATAGTTTTGTGGACATCCTTTGACACACGTCCCACTCCCACCCCACCTTCGTTGTTGAATATTTTATGACACATATCTCCCAGTCCAGTAGTTAAGACTCCGAGCCTCCACTGCAGGGGTCATGGATATTGAGGAACCAGGATCCCTGCATGACTTGGTGTGGCCAAAAATATAAAAAAGGAGATAGATTCCCCATATAAGCGATATGTATGGTATTTGTCTTTATCTTGTCTATTTCACTTAGCATAACACCTTCAAGGTCCTTCCATATCATCACCAAAGGCAGACTGAATAGTATTCATTGTATATATGTCACATCTTCTTGGTCTGTTCATCTAGGGACGGACCCTCTGGCGGTCTCTGTGTCTTGGCAACTGTGAGTGATGCTGTGGTGCCCGTGAGGGTGGGGCTAGGCTCCGAGGCAGTGATCTCATCTTCAGCTGTACACCCACACATACTCATCCTTGTTTCCTTTAGATACATAACCGGCTCTTTGTGACCCCTGGACTATACAGTCCATGGAATTCTCCAGGTCAGGATACTGGAGTGGGTAGCCTTTCCCTTCTCCAGGGGATCTTCCCAACCCAGGGATCGAACCCAGGTCTCCGCATTGCAGGCGGAGTCTTTACCAGCTGAGTCACAAGGGAAGCCCAAGAATACTGGAGTGGGTAACCTGTCCTTTCTCCAGTGGATCTTCCTGACCCAGGAATCAAACTGGGGTCTCTTGCATTGTGGGAGGCGGGAGGAGTTTTTACCAACTGAGCTATGAGGGAAGCCCTCACATACCCAGGAAGGGAATTGCACTGAATGTGTGTTCAATCACTCCGTTGTGTCTGACTCTTTGTGACCCCATAGTCGATAGCCCACCAGGATCCTCTGTCCATGGGATTGTCCAGGCAAGACTATTGAAGCGGGTTGCTGTTTCCTTCTCCATGAAATAGTGATTTCATTTTCTTTAGATATGTACTCAGGAAGGGAATTGTACTGAATACACTTTTTAAAAATCAAAGAAACAAAAAAGCTCTTAGATGAAGAGCTGTGTATGTATTTACATTTCTGTAAGTTCAGTTTGTAAAATACAGTTCTATGGTCTTGGGATTGGGCATTGGTGATGTCATAGGTCAGGGTTGCCTGACCTTTTGCCCCTGCCCCTTCTCTGCAGTGGCCTCCTCCTGGGAAAGGGAATCTCCCCCTCCAGCTTTGCTGTGTGTGTGTGTGGGGGGGGTGGTCTGCATAGACACTGTCCCCCTTTCCTCCCCTTTCCCTTCCTGACACAGGGTGCTCTCTGCAGAGGTGGGGGTCCAGAGTGATGGCCAGAGTACGATTATCAGGGAGTGGGCGCTGGGCTCACAGGCTGCCTCCCTCCCCTCTCCTGATGCAGGTGCTTCAGTGAAGAGTCCTGTGTCTCCATCCCTGAAGTGGAGGGCTACGTGGTGGTGCTACAGCCGGATGCCCCCCAGATCCTGCTGAGTGGCACTGCTCACTTTGCCCGCCCAGCTGTGGACTTGGAGGGACCGGAGGGGGTTCCTTTGTTCCCTGACCTTCAGATCACTTGCTCGATTTCGCACCAGGTGGAGGCCAAAAAGGACGAGAGTTGGCAAGGCACAGGTAAGCATGCCTCCCAGGGAGGGGTTGATGTCTGGAACCAAGGTGAAGGAGAAAATCTGGAGCTGGACATGAGAACAATGTCACTCCACACTGGCTTTTCGAGAACATCTGGCTACTGGGAAGGAGGGCCAGTGGGAGGCCCCCAGGTATAAGGAAGTTGTCAGGTAGTGACCTTCTTGACATCGATGCTGGCAGCTCTCAGGGGATGACCTGGGAAGGGGAGGAGGAGCAGCCAGGAGGTGGGCCCTTCAGCTCTGACCTGACCTCGACTCCCTCCCGTCTAGTGACAGACACTCGCATGTCAGACGAGATCGTGCACAACCTGGACGGCTGTGAGATCTCCCTGGTGGGGGATGACCTGGATCCTGAGCGGGAAAGTCTGCTCCTGGACATGGCATCCCTGCAGCAGCGAGGCCTGGAGCTCACCAACACATCCGCCTACCTCACCATTGCTGGTCAGTGGGGCCTGAGAGGCAGTCCTCTTTTCTTGGGACACCCCTGTCCATGACCGAGTCTCTGGGGAGCCCAGAGGGTCCTCCTTCCAGGCCCAGGAATGTGACCAAGTGTCCACTCGCACCTCCCCCACCTGGAGGTCCTCTGGCTTCCAGACTGTCCCTAGAGGCGGGGCCGGGGTTGGAATCCTGGTGGCTCTTTCCCAGTGTCTCTGTCCAGCCGGCTCACCTCTGCTCTGGGCTCCACTCTTCTCTGGCTGAGTCTCTGAGCAGCTTTCTTATCCCTGGCCATTTGCTAATCACCATCTTCTCTGTCTTCCATCTCACCGATCTCTTGGATTCAGCATAGCTTTTCTTTTCTTCTAATATTTATTTATGTGGCTGTGCTGGGTCTTGGTGGCACGCGGGGTCTTTTTTAGTTGCGGCATTCGGGGTCTTTAGCTGTGGCATGCGGACTCTTTTTAGTTGCGGCATGCGAACTCTTAGTTGTGGCATGTGGGACCTAGTTCCCTGACCAGGGATGGAACCTGGTCCCCTTCATTGGGAGCATGGAGCCTTAGCCACTGGACCCCCAGGGAAGTTCCTAAGTGCTCATCTCTTAATATTTGGTGGTAATGACTTGGCAGCTTTCCTGGGAAGCCTGCTCCTCTCCAAAGGATCCTCTGTTGGGGAGAATAGAAGATGGGGTGGCCGGTCCCCTCCTGTTTCCATTCCCTTCCAGAGCCTCATGGAGGGCTTCTGTGTTTGCCCCTCACCATCTCCCCGCTGCTGCCTCCTCCCTCTGTCCTGCATGCGTCCCTGTTTTCCTTCTCTCCATCCCTCCTTCCAGCTTGCAGAGGAGGGCAAATGGAGCCTCGGTTTCTCTGTCCCAGTCAGGCAGAGCTGGGGGGGTGCTGGGGAGCCTCTCTCCCTCGGAGGACGCGGGTCACGCTCCTGTTGAGTTGAGGGGCGTCAACAGGTGGGAGTCTGGGAGAGAGACCCCGGGCCTCCTTGCTGGCTCCTGCTTTGAGCCGCCTCCGGTTCCCAGGGGTGGAGAGCATCACCGTGTACGAAGAGATCCTGAGGCAGGCGCGTTATCGCCTGCGACACGGAGCAGCCCTCTACGCCAGGAAGTTCCGGCTCTCCTGCTCAGAAATGAATGGGCGTTACTCCAGCAATGAATTCATCGTGGAGGTAACCCGAGCCCCGTTCCTTCCAACCCCACCCCGCCCCTTCCCCGGGCGAGGAGCCGGGATGGGGTTGCGGACTGAGCCCCCTGGTGGTTAGGGATGGAAACTGCAGCCCGGGCAGGGGACTCCTGGACCGGTTTCCCTAGTGGGGAGTGCGAGCCCTGGGTCACAGGGTCACTCATATCCTGGCTGATGATCAGTGTGGGTTTAGTCTTTGTTGTTGGTGCTGCCAACAATATCAAGTCAGGCCCGGACTTCGGGATCCTCAGTAGTGAAGCTATCACGTATTAAGCACCTACTGTATACTAATGCTGTCGACAATATCATTAAGAATACAATTATAAGGTAGATACAGTTTCTATTCTAAATAAGGTTGGTGCTATTGCCTGTCAAATTATGTGCTATCATCTATAAAGTTATAAGGCTATTTCTGAAACAAAATATACAAATGTGAAGTGTTACATCCAGATGGACTGATGCCCTTCAGAGCCGTCTTGTTCCCTGGCCAGGGTTGCTTACTAGTGATGCAATTTTTAACTCATAATTTGAGCTGCTTAATTGTAGAAAAATTAGAAACTATAAGTATAAAGAAGAAAAGGCACCTAATTCCACCACAGTTGACCCATTGTTAATATAGGGTCTCAACCCAGTTTTTGCCTATGTGACTGTTTTCTTTTTTTCTTTTAACAAACATGAGATCAAACTATTTTGTAACCTAATATTTACACCTAATATTATAAATTGAGTCTTCACATTGTTAAAAACTGCATTGATTCTGATGTTGCTGGAAATGATTTTTGGAATGCCATTTTTAGAATTGCTTTCAAAGTCAGTTCATGAGATGCATGTATTTTTGTTACTTTTAGGACATACCTTGCTTTTGGCCTAGTTTAATATTACCCAACATCAGAATCCACTTTTGTCAGAGTTGGCTCTGGATAGCATTTTGTGTTTGTACATGTAAAACCCACTCCGGAAAGGCAGAGATGTGTCATGTATTAGAAAAAGTTGACGACTTCCCTGGCGGTCCAGTGGTTAAGACTCTGTGCTTCCACTGCAAGGGGCACAGGTTCGATCCCTGGTTGGGGAAGATTCCACATACCGAATGGCATAGCCAAAAGAAAAGAGGTTAAAAAAAAGTCAAAAGGCGAATTGCAGGTTCTGAAGGCAATTCCCTAAGGAGTTCCAAACACACTTTCTTGGAACAAGGTTATGGTCACGCATTGAGCCCTACCTTGAAAGGACAGCTCTCTTGTCAACCATATAATTATTAAGAATAGTGAGCACATTGGTGTGCCAAGCACTTTGCCCGTGAATTTTACACCTGTTAACCCAGTGAGTCATTACAGACAACAGATGAAATAGGCACTAGAATGATCCCCTCTAAAGGCAAGGATACAGAGACCAGAGAGGTTAAGTACCTTATCCAAGATCACACAGCAAAAAGTATGGTGGAGCCAGGATTCGAGTCCAGCCAGCAGAATGCCAGAACTCGTGCTCTAGCCATCATGCTTCATATCCTCTCCATGTTAGAGGCTTAAAAAAAAGTCTCATCACTTTATAGTTGCACCTAATTTGGGGGAGCCCTTGAGGGCTTCCCAGGATGTCTCTGACTGAGGCTGGCTCTGGGCATCCCTCAGAATTCAGTCTGGTTTCTTCTCCTTGGGCAGCGGCCCCCACTGCACTGTCTCTTGGGTTTGCTTCTCCCTGTGACTGGCTCCCCTCATCCTTGCTCTCCCTGAAAACAATTGCAGACACCTTTTAATTGTTTTCCTGTGATGCCTACAGCAAAGCAGATGGAAGTAGGGGTGAGGAGGGAGTGTAAGGCATAAGCAAGTTGCAAGGTTCTAGGAAGCTTCGCACAATCTTGAGAGACATGTGAGTGAACTCGACCTGCTTTTGTTAAATAGACTTTTGGGGCCATGACTCCCTAGCTCTTCTTCCAGTTCTTTCTTTGGCAATCATTCCACTCAGCCTTGTTGGGGTTGGATACTGGGTCTACCACTAAGATTAGGCTCAAAGTGAGTCCTGGTTGGCATTGCTGTTGGGCTCGGTAACTCTCATCCTTGTTTTCTCTGCTTGCTCTGAGATCCCAATTGAGAGCAGCAGCCTGCTTTTCCTTTCCCCTGATTTTAGCCTGAGTAGGGTACAAAGTTCATAGTTCACCCAAGGGCCTTGGTGATTGACATCTCCTGAACTTATCAGGAGATCCATTTTGTCCATGTACCTTTCCTGACTCTTCAAAGTGTCTCCTTTCTCTCCCTTCCTTCCAGCCCCAAGAGTGGAGTTACAGAATTGTGGTTTAGAGATTTCAAACTACTCTGACCATGCAAAAGAGGAAGAGATAGAATTCTCTCCAATGGGATGGGAGGTTCATTTCTCTGAAGCGCCTAAGTGCACCAGGAAAGAGCTCAGTGTGAACTGGCACAGTCAGCCAGGGAAGGTCTGCTGGCACAGTCAGACCTTGACCTTGAACCTGGAGGGTGGAAGGGAGTCTGGATGGACGTGAGAGAGAACAAGAGTGTGAGAACTGGTGGTGGGGTGGGTGGCTCGGGGGTTGTGTTTAGAGAGAACAAGGCTGCCTGAGAAGGGTAAGATGAGCGATGAAGACAAGATTTATCCAGTCCTGCCAAATTTTGAGGCACATAGAATCGCCTGGGAGCAGTAAAAACACTTAGTGCCTCGGCCACATCCCATACCAGTTCAAGCAGAAGGTCTGGGGTGGGAAGCCAGGCTTCAATGGGTTTTTAAAGATCCTCAGGTGATTCCAACGTGCAGTCAAGTTAGGAATTATTTGCTTGCTTTGTTACCTACAAGTGAGGCTTTGTGGAGAGACCCACAGTGCAGTAGGATGAGAATAGAAAATGAAGTTGGATGTGAGGCAGAAAGGACAATGATGGAAGAAGATGAAGCCAGGGAATAAGTCAGTTCATAAAACACATGCTGTGAGATACTGCACAATTGCTTGAGTGGCCAGAATTTGGACCTGAGCTTCCTTGGAGCTGAAATAGGAGAAAAACTGAGCGGTTAGGAAACTCATATGATGGGATGGACCCACCAGTGCTTCTGGTTGGAGGTTTCTCCCCAGGCTCTTCAGAAAGTGGGCTCCACGCAGAGCTGTGGACAGGGCATCCACGGTGCCTTACACTCACATGAAGCCAGGAGTTTCACATGGGCTACTGGCTAGAACTTAAACACTCCTTCCTGTTGGCCTTGGAGGTCACTCGAGGCCAGAGTCAACTACTTGGAGCTAATGCAGTAAGAAAGGTTGATGATGTTTCCTAAACTCTTGGTTTCCATCTGTAGCTAACTTAAAAATCCTCCCATCTCCCCGGCCTCCTGGCTCAGTTTAAACGAATTAACTGTACTTGTTTGCCTGCACATGCAGTGTCTGCACTTTATCTCTTCTGTGGCCATTTCTGATGGCCGGCAGTCAGCTTGTCACTTCCTTCACCAGGCCAGGGGCTTGGAGGGACAAATGCATTTGATTAAGGCACAGAGCAGAAGCTCTGGCTCGTCGTCATTGTGGCTGTGGAGCCAGTTCACCCGCTGTGGCCTCCACCCCAAGGAGAGGTTTCTACTTCTACAGCCTGGGCTTGGCTACGAGGGCATTCTGCTGGTGGGGGTCACTGTTCGGGGATCCTGCCCCACTGAACTGGAGACCCGAGAGGGCTTTTTCCTGCAGAGGAGCCGACAGGCCAGCTCGGCCTCCCCGCTCCTCCACCTCCATCCCCAGGCAGTTGAGAAACACTCATCCAGCCAGGCTCATCTCTCCCCAGAGCGGGCGCCCAGGGAGCCTGCCTCCCTTGCTCTGCGAGTCAGTTGTCATTGGCCCCAAATGGGCTATGGGTCGGGTCAGACTGGAGACCGACTTGGCAGAGCACCATCCGAGCAGCCTCGGGGAGGCGTGAGGCCAGTGCGGCTGCTCCCACACCTGCTTGTGTTTCCACACCGGGCTGGCTCTGGAGCATGTGGCAGCGTGTGCGTGCACTCTCTGCTGAAGGACAGGTGTGCACCAGGGTGTGCCCCACGCTGTGTGCTTCCCTGTGCTCTGCTCCGTCTCTGGCCATGTGAGTCTCAGAGGCTGTGGGTAAACTCGTGTGTGTGTGTGTGTGCGTGTGAGTGAGACGCATATACTAACAGCCCCTCAGCAACGGGATCGCCCAGGGCGTGGGTCCCACACAGCCTCTCTGGTCAGTGAGGCGCTGCTCCTACGTGGCTGGCAGGAGTGGGCACCCATGTGGGGTGTAGTCACCGAGCTGCCCGTGAGGGCCCTGGGCCTGGGGGTGCGCCTGTGGGGTCTCTACCTCCACCTGCTGTCCGTGGGGCTGTGGGCTCCTCTGTTTTGCCTCCTCCTACTTCTCCGCGTGCTGTCTGTGTGTGCGCAGGAGCTGGGCAAGGCTGTGCTCACGGCTGCTGCCTCCGTGGCCATCTGGGTCCAGGTCTGTGGAGGGTACATTGTCCTGCAGGGGCTCGCCTGGACTGCCCAGCTGGTGGGGAGCTGGGTGGCGCTGCACGTGTGGTTCTGCTGTGCCTTGCTGGAGACCTTCAGGCATGTCCTTTCCGTCCTGCCGTATGAGCAGGCCATCAGGTGGCTGGGGCAGGCAGGCGTGCTGGCCTGCAGAGGCCTGGCGCGGCTGCGGGGCGTGGTGACCCTGGTCCAGGTGTGCACCCACACACTCTTCCTGGGCTGTACCTGTGTCTGCACGTGTGCTTTGCTGCCATCAGCTCCAAGGTCCGAGTGAGGGTGCATGCCCCGCTCTGGGTCTCGCTGCCCTTTAGGGTCCACGCCCCCCTGAGCCTGGGCTTCAGAGTGAGGCTGCAGACCCAGAGGCACGACTGGGCCCAGGGGACGGGGGTTGCATCCCGAGGGGAGCAGAGCCCCCTGGTGTCCAGGACGCCCCCAGTGTCCAGGACGCCCCCAGTGTCCAGGACGCCTCTGGTGTCCAGGAGGCTCGAGCCCACAAGGAGACAGGAGGCATCACGGAGCAGGGGTGAGCTCTGTCCAGGTGGGTACTTGAAGGGGCTGTTTTCCACCTCTTGGTCCTGTCCCCAGCCTTGGGTGTCAGGCCACGCTTGGAGCCCACTTCGCCTCTTCAAATGGAGAACATTCTCTCCTCTTGTACCATCAAGCCTGTGTAGCCACCTCTCTCCTTTCCCCTCTGGGCTCCTGGGACCCCTTTCCTGGACTGCGTGATCCCCAGGGGAGGCGCAGGCAGAGGACCTGGGCAGGGTCCAGGCCTTGCCTTCTGTCTGCCCAGCACAGAACCGCTCAGGGCAACATTGGGCTGAGGGCCCTTCTCCTCCCCCTGCCCTTCCTCTTGTGCAGACCTCCTCCCTCCCTCAGGCTCTCAGTGCCTCCAGCCGCCCCCTTCCCTCCCTGTCTATGCCCTTCCCTGGGTGAAAGTGAAAAGAGAAAGTGATAGTCGCTTAGTCGAGTCTGCCTCTTTGCGACCCCTTGGACTGTAGCCCGCCAGGCTCCTCTGTCCATGGGATTTCCCAGGTAAGAATACTGGAGCGGGTTGCCAGTTCCTCCTCCAGGGGATATTCCCGACCCAGGGACTGAACCCTGGTCTCCTGCGTTGAAGACAGATTCTGTACCCGTGGGACTCTGCTTCTCTTCCAGCTTCTACAGTGGAGACCTCTCTTCTGGGCCGTCATGGACCCTCTCTTTTGCTCAGAGATGCCCTCTTCCCAGGCCCCTGACACCCTCCTGCCAT
>SJXQ01008607.1:0-58675 GCA_006408695.1 Aepyceros melampus | reverse complement strand
ATGGCTCATTGGCTGTCAAAAGAATTGCTTACTCCAAGGGTTCAGTGAGGCTTCCATATGATCACTTTTTCCGGCCCACGCCATGAACAGCCTAGGGGAGGCTTGCACCGATGTGAAGCGCATGCACCCACCAGCGCTTCAGAGTACTTCAGTCACTGGTTTGCCAAGAAGTTCCTCAGGGCGCACTGCTCCAGGGACCCATGCATTGACCTCTTCAAGCACTACCATCAGTGTGTTCAGATCAGAAAGCAATAAAGGAGAAGGAGATTCCTGGTGAAGGAATGGAGTTCATGGGTCATGGCAAAGAAAAGCCTGAAAGCTCTTCTTGACCTTGACAGTCACCTTGAAAATGGACGTCTCCAGTCAGGAAACTGAGGGCTCTGGTTCTTGTCAGTTAGAACCGAAGATAGCATTGATTTGATTAATTTAGGAGGGAGGAGTTTCCTTTCCTCCTTGACATTTTTCTCTCACTTGTAAAAGATGGTGAACCGTCACTCTTTGCTTTGAGATTTCCGGCTTTGGCATCTCAGCAGGAACATCGGTGTTCTAAATAATGGGATTTTGGGGGATTATGGTTGTAATACTTGGTTTGGGGTCAGTTTTAAATATGTCTTGTATGAAAACACTCGTAACTTTGTCAGGAGGTCTAAGATTGCCTGACCTTGAGTCATTCTTTGAAGGACATTGCAGACACTCTACTGGGGTTATTTGTTCTTGGAAGTAACTGGTTAAGATCTCTTTTCTCTGAGGGAACTAGTGCTCCAGAAAGGGTTCCCAGCACAGCAGTTGCAGTCAATGCTTGGGAGCGCAGTTTTATTTTTATATAGTAATTTAACTGTTAAGGTTCCTGGTGGACTGGGTTAGCCAAGAGGAAGATGGATTTCAGTCTTCTGTTAAGACAGTTCCCTATCTTAACAAGAGGTGCCAGAGCTCATATTAAGATGTAAAACTTCATGAATGCTGCATTTCAGAGTTCATGGTGTAGTTCAGGAATTAAAATTCTTGAAGTGGCTATGGGGAAAGATCCTAAATTACAGATTTGCTGCTGCCAGCTTCCAACCTAAGTCAATGAATTAAGTCAACCTGTATATCGTAAAAATGCCAAAATGCTGCCTATGATTAAATGGGGGTGGGGTGGGATGGCTTTATTTGCCTTGTTTATTCACCCTGCCTTGTAATGCCTGTAATCATGAAAATGGAATAAATGGTAATATTTAGTTTAAAAAAAAATCACTTTTTCTGACGCAACTCAGAATCGGCATAATATACGTGAGCTATCATTATCATTAATTATTGGGAGATGGGCAGGTGATGAAGGGGTCTTTAAAACATGGCCTCTAGGGGATGGCAGGATCGCTGAAGTTCCTTGCCCCTCCGCCACCTCCCCCAGACTCTGACAGCATGGCTTGTAGAAAAAAAACAAACGGTGATTGTATTTATTTCTAATGTGCATTTATTTATTTTTTTGACTGTGCTATGCAGCATGTGAGACCTTAGTTCCCCTGACAGTGGATGGAACTCACAACCCCTGCATTGGAAGCACAGAGTCCTAACCACTGGACTGCCAGAGAAGTCCTCGGGCTTGTGGTTTTGAACACATGCTTTGGAGCTAGACATGCCTGGGTTTTTCTTCACTTGGCAGCTTACAGAAGATTACTGTGGCCAATGCCCGTAGGAGAGTAGCTATTTTCATAGTTTTCAGGCTGATTTAAATAAGTCCAGGATTGTTTTTTTTTAATAGGTGGGGGATCTTAGCCACAGGAGTGGCTAAGGTCTCTATAAGCAAGAGCTCACTGGCTTTCAGGTGCTGACTTCATGGTCAGAGGTGACCTGGTACTATCAGTTCAGTTCAGTCGCGCAGTCGTGTCCGACTCTTTGCGACCCCATGAATCGCAGCACGCCAGGCCTCCCTGTCCATCACCA
Source organism: Aepyceros melampus (assembly GCA_006408695.1). Classification (NCBI taxonomy): domain Eukaryota; kingdom Metazoa; phylum Chordata; class Mammalia; order Artiodactyla; family Bovidae; genus Aepyceros; species Aepyceros melampus. The sequence continues at coordinate 56,752 of SJXQ01008607.1, read as the reverse complement.
ACTCCCGGAGTTCACTCAGACTCACGTCCACTGAGTCCATGATGCCATCCAGCCATCTCATCCTCGGTCGTCCCCTTCTCCTCCTGCCCCNGGCCTTTTGGACTCTGTGGGAGAGGGAGAGGGTGGGATGGGTTGGCAGAGTGGCAGTGTAACATGTGTGATATCATAAGTGAAATGAATCGCCAGGCCAGGTTTGATGCAGGTTGCAGGATGCTTGGGACTGATGCACGGGATAATCCAGAGAGAGGGTGTGGGGCGGGAGGGGGGGAGGGGTCGGGATTGGTATTTCATGTACACTCGTGGCTGATTCATGTCAATGTACAGCAAAACGAATACAGTATTGTAAAGCAAAACAAACTAAAAAATAAAAATTAAAAAAAAAAAATAGTGGCCAAAGTACTGTCCACATTTGATATAAACTCACAGGCCAGAGAACCTCATAGAACCATGAGTACATAAAACATTAAGAAAAATACAGCAAAGGACATCATGATCAATTGATTGCTGCTGCTGCTTCTAAGTCGCTTCCATCGTGTCCGAGTCTGCGCAGCCCCATAGACAGCAGCCCACCAGGCTCCACCATCCCTGGGATTCTCCAGGCAAGAACGCTGGAGTGGGTTGCCATTTCCTTCTCCAATGCATGAAAGTGAAAAGTGAAAGTGAAGTCGCTCAGTCGCGTCCGACTCTTGGCGACCCCATGGACTGCAGCCTACCAGGCTCCTCTATCCATGGGATTTTCCAGGCACGAGTACTGGAGTGGGGTGCCATTGCCTTCTCTGGATCAATTGCTTAAATCTCATAACAGTAAAATCTTAAAAGTGGTCAAAGAGAATTGGCACGTTATATACAGAGGAAGAGAGTCTTGTCAGAAATAATGCAATTCAAATGACAATGGAGCAATGTAACTGAAGGAAGAAACCTTTCAACCTAGAATTCTATTAATGAGTAGAAATATCTTTCAAAGGAAGAGATGACAGACTTTTGGAGTGACATCAGAAAATGGTGTCATAGGAATTTTTGCTCTCCTTCCCGAAAGAAAATATCAGTTTGAACAACTATTCACATGTGAAAATACCTTCACAAGAGCTAAGGATTCCAGGTGAGGGGTTACAGAACATGGATAAGCACAGAAAGAAGGACAGAGGCATTGGAGAGAGTAGGAAAGATACATTCACATTACTCCCATTGTCCCTTTCCCAGCGAGTCTGCACAGAGAGAGGCACTGTCCCTGTGGGAAAAAGAGAGTGAAATAAACACCCTTCACCACGGCTACCAGAGCAGCAGGCCCCTACCTGCAGCCCTAGATGGCTCCCAGTGGATTCCCAGGAGCACAAGTCCCAGCCCATCCCAGTGCCAAGCTGGCCCCTGACTCCAGACAGGGTCCCATAGACCCAAATTTCAAACCAACTCCAGCAGGCCAGCCCCCACCCCCCACCCCCAGACTCAACCTCCAAGCTAATATCCTGCTACACTCAAACCCCAGGCTACAGGCTGACTCCAAACCAGGCTTGTCCTAGAGCCTGGCCACCTCACATGGCACCAGCTTCCAGGTCAACTCCAGTGAAACCAGGTTCCCGAGACTGTGCTTGTACCAGACCAACTCCCACAGACTAAGACACGGGGGCCCACCCTAGTGGTCCCCAGCACCTCAATGGCCTGTGTGGAGCCAGGAGCCAGCTGTACTCACAAAGACCCAAGTCCCAGGCCCATTCTCTCAAATTCAAGTCCCAGGCCCACTTTAGGGAACCCAGGCTCCAGGACGACCCCTGAGGACCTGAGCAGAAGGCGGGCCCCAATGGACCCAAGCACCAGGCTGGCTTACCTGTTGACCACAGCACTAGACCTGCCCACCTGTGGACTCCAGCAGTCCCTAGACACCACCGGCCCACAGACACCACCAGCCAGCCTTCCCAGAATTCTGGAGGGGCAAAGTCCTCTGGTGAAGGACTTTGCCTTCCAAAGGAGTCTGCAGAGCCTAGAAGAGGTACCTACTTCTCCAAATGCACAGAAACAAGTCCAAGACCATAAAGATCAGGAAAAATCATGGAAACACGACACCACCAAAGGATACTAATGAAATTAATGACAGACTCTAAAGAAATGGAGCTCTATATAAGTTTCTTATAGTATACTTAAAATGTATAAATGACTTGAAGGTAAACAGTTATAATTTAAAAATAAGTACTATAAACCTAAATTAATCTCCAAAATAAAAAGAAAGAAAAGAAAACAAAGAACTATGGATAAGAAATCAACAACAAAAAAATATTAAACAGAATTATTTAAAAAAACAGTCCAAAAGATGGCAGGGAAAGGGAAAAAAAAACATTGTATAAATCATATTCTAAGCTATTAAACTAATCTCAATGAATTTAAAACTACTCAAAGTATTTTTTCAAACAACAATGGAGCTATATTAGAAAAAGCACAAAAAATATATAACAGAAACTATCTAAGTAACCTATGCATAAAAGAAGAAATCAGAAGGGAGGTTAAGAAGTATTTAAACTGTATGACAATGAAAAAATATCTCAAAATTTGTGAGGTGCAGCCAAACAGGGATTAGAGGGAAATTTATAGTAATAAATTCCTTTCAGTTCAGTTCAGTCACTCAGTCATGTCCAACTCTTTGTGACCTCATGAATTGCAGCATGCCAGGCCTCCGTGTCCATCACCAACTCCCAGAGTTACTTAAACTCATGTCCATTGAGTCGGTGATGCCACCCAGCCATCTCATCCTCTGTTATCCCCTTCTCCTCCTGCCCCTAATCCCTCCCAGCATCAGGGTCTTTTCCAATGAGTCAACTCTTTGCATGAGGTGGCCAAAGTACTGGAGCTTCAGCTTTAGCATCAGTCCCTCCAATAAACACCCAGGACTGATCTCCTTCAGAATGGACTGGTTGGATCTCCTTGCAGTCCAAGGGACTCTGAAGAGCCTTCTCCAACACCACAGTTCAAAAGCATCAATTCTTCAGGGCTCAGCTTTCTTCACAGTCCAACTCTCACATCCATACATGACCACAGGAAAAACCATAGCTTTGACTAGACGGACCTTTGTTGGCAAAGCAATGTCTCTGCTTTTTAATAAAATTCCTTTACTAGAAAGTAATAAAGGTTTCAATTAAATGACAGCTTCCACCATCTCAGCTGGTGGCTCAGCTGGTAAGAATCCGTCTGCAATGAGGGAGACCTGGGTAAGATTCCTGGGTCAGGAAGATCTACCAGAGAAGACATAGGCTACCACTCAGTATTCTTGGGCTTTCTTGGTGGTTCCTTGGTGGTTCAGTTGGTAAAGAATCTGCCTGCAATGTGGGAGAGCTGGGTTCAATCCCTAGGTTGGGAAGATCCCCTGGAGAAGGGAATGTCTACCCACTCCAGTATTCTGGCCCAGAGAATTCCATGGACCATATAGTCCATGGAGTCACAGAGAGTCAGACACAACTGAGCGACTTTCACTTTTCCACCTGAAGGAACTGGAAAAAAAGGAATTAACTAAACACATTGTATACAAAATAAAATAAATAATAGAGATTAGAATGAAAACCAGTGAAATAGAAGAAAAACAACACAGAAATTCAATTAAATGAAAAGCAATTTATTTGAGAAAATAAACAAAACTGATAAACTTCTAGCCATAGTGATTAAAGAGAAAAGGAGAAAAGGAAAAAATTATTAGTATCAGAGATGAGAGAGGTAACACCATTCCAAAATTGATAAATATTAAAAGAATAATAAAGAAATATTACAAACAACTTTTGGGCTTCCCAGATGCCTCAGCAGTAAAGAATCTGTCTGCAATGCAGAAGCCGCAGGAGACACAGGTTTGATCCCTGGGTTGGAAGGATTCCCTGGAAGAGGGCATGGCAACCCACTCCAGTGGATTGTCTGGAGAATCCAATGGACAGAGGACCCTGGTGGGCTACAGCCTATAGGTTTGCAAAGAGTCTAACACAACTGAGCACACACACGCACAAATAACTTTCTGCAAATAAATTTGACAAGTTAGATGAAATGGGCTAATTTTGTGAAAGAGACAAACTCGAAGTTCACTAAAAAAGATGTAGATAGCCTTCCCACCAGCTATCTATTTTACATATGGTAATTACTTGTTTCAACGCTACTCTCTCTATTGCCCCGTATTCTCCTTTCCCCACTGTGTCCACAAGTCTCTTCTCTGTGTCTGTGTCTCATTGTGAAGTGAAAGTTGCTCAGTTGTGTCCGACTCTGTGACCCCATAGGCTATAGCCTGCCAGGCTCCTCTGTCCATGAAATTCTCCAGGTGAGAATACTGGAGTGGGTAACCGTTTCCTTCTCCAGGAGATCTTCCCAATCCAGGGATCGAACCCAGGTCTCCCGCATCATATGCTGATTCTTTACCATCTCAGCTGCCAGTGTCTCCGCTGCTGCTGCTGCTGCTGCTAAGTCGCTTCAGTCATGTCCACTGCTGCCCTGCAAATTGACAACCTCGAGGGATGGGTGGGGTGGGGTTGGGAAGTGTGAAGGAACTTCAAAAGGGAGGGGACATATGAATGCTTATGGCTGATTCATGTCGATATATGTCAGAAACCAACACAGTATTATAAAGCAATTCTCCTCCAATTAAAAAAAAATAAAATTTAAAAGAAAAGATGTAGGCAAACTGAATATCCCTGTAGCTCTTTTTAAATTGAATCTATAGCCTTTCCACAAAGAAAACTTCAATCCACATAGCTTCACTGGTGAATTTTACCAAATATTTAAGAAAGAAATAACAATCAATTTTACACAAACCATTACAGAAAGCTGAAGAGAAGAGAATACTTCCCAACATACTCTATAAAAGCCAAGATTTTCCTGATTCCAAATGCCTAGACTGAGATATTAAAAGAAAAGTAAATTGCAAACAAATATCTGTTATGAACATGGATGCCTAAAGACTAAACAAAACTTTAGCAAATTGAATCTTACAATATATAAAAATGATATTATAGCATAACCCAGAATGTAATGTTTTTAGCATTTTAAAATCAGTATCATATTATTGATATCATACTAACATTCTAAAATTTTACGGGAGGGTGGAGGTGGGGGTCGGGATTGGGAGTTCATGTACACTCATGGCTAATTCATGTCAATGTGTAACAAAACGAATACAGTATTGTAAAGCAAAACAAACTAAAAAATAAAAATTAATTTAAAAAAAATAAATAAAATAAAATTTTAAAACCATAATTAGCTCAGTTAAAGCATAAAAATACTTAACAAACACCAAAGTTATTTTCTGACCAAAATAAAACACAAAAATTCAACAAACTAGGAATGGAAAGGAATTCCCTCAACCTGATACAGGGCATCTATGAAAAACCCTAAATAAGTTCTCCTTAAAATTAGGAACAAGAACATAATGTATATCCTCACTTTTACTCAGTATTGTATTGAAAGCTCTGGCCACTACTATTAGATAAGAAACAATATTTATATTTGAAAGGAAAATATGAAATGCATTTATTCATGATTACAATGAAAAGCAAACATTTCTAAATATCAAATATTAACATATATGTATGCTATAAGAAAAAAGGGAGATTAAAAATAAAAGACCACATAGTGAAATATTATTTATATAAAAGATTTGTATAGCAAACATAAAATGAAAAGATAAGTCATAATTTTAAAAAATAGTTAACTGTAAGTAAAGACTATTGTGGAATGCACAGAAAAATTCAAGACTTCTCTATATTTTGTTTTATAAATTTAACTTTGAACTTGTGTACATATTTTACATGGCTGTAAAAAGTTAAATCAAAAAATTCATTCCAAAAAAAGTTAAAATGAAACTAAAGAACCTAAATGTGTATCCAGCTGGTCACATAACCACATAGAGAGAAAGACCAAAGGAACTTTAAAAACAGACTCCAAATCATATTGTTGGTGAAAGGACTGGCATTATTATTCCAAGACTGTGTGTGTGTGTATTGTGGGATAAAGCAAATGAGTAACCAGATGATATTCTATCATTCCTGTTGCAAACCAAGCATTCTCAGAATACTTAGAGAGAGAATTGGACTTCCTACAGCCACATAACTCAGGGTATCCAATTATTGTCATTCAGTGTCAAAGAAATCCAAAGATTGCAGAGTCTAGAAAATTTAGGAATGTTAAATTACATTTGGCTTCTAGGTAAATGTGAGTTTACTATCTCTGGAAATTTTCTAAAAGTGGAATAGCTGTAGAAAGAAAGAGATAATGACATAGACGTTCATTAAAAAGTTAAGCTCCATTTCTCTTGGCTGTATAAAGCTGTTGAACAATAAGAGACTTGATCACGTTAAAAATAGCACAGTGAAAGGAAAGAGTCAAGAGCTCCAGTTTCAAGCCCAGGATCAGTTAAGGTTGCTTCTGAACTGACAGTTGTGAAGCAGACAATCTCTATGGTCTCTTGAAGTTTTCAAATTCTGTCATGGTCCCAGCAAGAATATGAAATGCCAGCAAGAGCCTATTTTTTTTCAGTCCAGTTGTTTCAATAGTAAATAAACTGACTCATGAGCAAAGTCCAATCTCACTTGAAAGGTGTATAGTATATATGTATATATATATTTTTCTTTTTTTAATTAATGATATCCCAGGTTCAACCAGACCACAGCAGAACATTGGCACCAATATGTTTATCGGGAAGAAAAAGTAACAGAGAATATATCATTAAAGAGCATAACGACAATAAAAATCTCAGGACTGGAAAGATTGAACAATACCAATTTACCACACGAGTCCACAAATTGAAGGCCACATTTGCCAGACATGGAATTCCTAAAAGGATTATCTCTGACAATGAGCCAGTCGTCCTCAAAGGAATTTCCACGTTTTGCCAAAACATGACATTTTGAACACTTCACGGTCAGTCCACGTTACCACAGAGCCAAGCCCTTTGCATGGGGTTAGTGGTGAAAAGCTGAAAGAATGAAACTCTAAAACACATTGGACCACGCTAAGACTAATGATAAAGGTCCCTGCCTCAGACTATTTGGAGCAAGGAATGTATTGTGGGCAACTTTCGACGCTCCTTTCCCAGTTATTACAGTCTTAGCATCTCCCCTCAGCACTATTGTCTATGCGTGGAATGCAAGGGCCTAAGACAGGAAGTTTGATCCTCACACAAATATTATAAAACTGAATAAAAACAGCTATGACAAACAACTCACCCCACCAGGCCCTGATCTAACCCCTTAGTCTGTATAAAATTCTATCCCTTAGAAGTTATGCTTGACACCAAACACTAAATAAGAGTTATTCTTGCTGTTGATGGTTTATGTTTAAGAGGACACCAGAGTCCCACAGGGAACATTCTAGAAAAGATCAACATTTTGTTTGATTAGTGCAAATGTGGTTTGTAAACCTAATAAGGGTCTAGACCTATACTGATAAAGTACAATCCTGCCTTACTCAAGGTTTTTTCAGCGTCAAGTAACAGAAGTCATTTAAACTATCTTAAGGGGAAGAAAAAAATGGGAATTTGCTGCACAGACTATAGGTATATATTATGGAAGCCAAGAGCAAGTAATGCAATTGGTCCTTGTGAAGGCTATAGTTAGGAATTGGTAAGATATTAGAGTTAAGGCAGAATGTGGTCTTTATCTCCACCTTTCTTGTACATTTTGTTTCTTCTCTGTCCCTGCTTATAGCATAAGATGGCAGCTTGTGATAGGTGACCTCCAAAATGACCCTCAGTGATATCCACATCTTCACCTTGACACTCGTGTGTAATCTATTATACCTGAGTGTAGATTGGACCCTGTAACTCATTTCCAATATAGATTACAACAAAAATAATAGCATGTCACTTCCAAGATTAGGTTAAAGAGATCTAACCTTCAAACTTTCACTTTTTGTTCATTGTGAGTGGCATCAGCTGCTATTTTATGATTTGATTCATGAAGGATCCCACAGAGAAAGGAATTGAGGGAGGCCTCCAAATAACAACCACTAAGAACATGGAAACTTCTGTCCAACAGCTCAAGAGGAAGAGAAGCCTGTCAAGGACCACGTGAGTAACAGTGATTGGAAATGGATTTGACCTCAGGCAAGCTTTCAGATGAGATTGCAGCCACAGCCAAAACTCCAATGGAAACTTTGTGAGTGACCATAAGGCAGAGACATCTAAATAACTCAGAGATTCCTGACCCACAAAAATGGAGATAATAAATGCTTATTGTTAAAAGCCATTAAATTGCAGGGGTGCTGGGGTATGTTTGCATACAGATAAGTAATACAGATTTTGGTACCATAACAAATACCTAAAATATAGGAATGTCTTTAGGGCCAGAAGGTGGATGAAGGTTACAGGGTTATAAGGAGCAATGCTTAGAGAAAGCCTAAATTGCCTTGAGCACATTTTTAGTCAAAATCTGGACTTCAGGGATGCTGCCAGTGATGGCTCAAAAAAAGAATTTAGGTGCATGTTATCAAAAACTGAAGAAAGGAAGATCTTTATTATGTGGGGACAGAAAGCTTAGCAACACTGTCATCTGTAGTTGTGTGGAAAGCATAAAATGTTCCTAATAAAAGGTATGATCTGGTTAAGAATATTTCCAAGAGAATGTTGAAGGTGCTTCCTGGTTTTCTTCTTACAAATGTGAAAGAAGAGAAATAAATAGGACTGTTTAACAAAAAGAAACCAGGAATCAACAGCTTTTTAAAAAATCCATAGCCACTTCAAATGGCAAACAATTCTAAAATTAAAAAATGGTTTTCAAGTAAGGAGCAAATAAAGAGGTTGGCTGGGAGAACATGGTTGAAAGATAAAGTTCAAGGTATAACTGTAAAACTTATTATTCAGTCACACAAAAGTCCCTTTACAGAGATTAAGGAGTCTCTCGAACAGCATGTGCTCTAAAAAGCTTAAATGCATCATCCCTCACTTATTTAAGCACCAGCTCAATGTGAAGAAGGGCTTTTCCCAAAGAGATTTATGAGTATGGACTTTATCTAATGGCAATCCTAACTCCAATGACATTCATAAGAAGCGCACGATATTTCTGAGAGAATTAAATCAGCAGAAACACTGCCATCTAAAAGGAGCAGAGGCAGTACAAATGAAAAGAGGGAGTTTGATCCCAAAATTTAACAAGTAGGAACTAGGCTGAGAAAACCTCTCAGCTGAAACTTGTTACCTTTCATACAAAAAAAAAAAAGATGACTCACAGGTTGCATCCAAGATACCCAGAGGGCAGAGCCAAGAGCCATGAAGTATTATTCTCAGGCCTTGAGACACAATCAAGGAATTTCCAACATTTGATTGTCCAAATTTCAGAGTCGCTGTTAATAGTAAATCTTTTGTGGCTTCTCATGTCTTTTTGAATAGGAATGGACTAGTTAATCCATGCCTGTATCATAATTATGTATTATACATACTGAAGGCAGATAATTTCTTTTTAGCCTTACATGTCTACTGATTGAGAGAAAACATATTCAAAGAGCAGTATTTAAGGAACAATTCTTAAGGTGCCTCATCCAAACCTGGAACTGACTTAGACAGTGAGATTCTAGACTTTGAACTGATGCTGTAATGCCATACTTCTGGGTAGGCATAAGTCTATTTTGCACATAGGGGAAACAAGAATCACTGGGGGTCAGAGCATAGACTGACTTGCTCTGACATAGATGACCCTACATCTTAGACGTAGGGAACATCCAAGATGATCGGCTATGTCTGCCTCCTAATATGTACGTCCTTGTGTAATCATCCACGCTTTGGTCTGGAACAGAGCTAGTCACCTCCTTCAAATGGGCAGAATATGACAAAAGTTATGAAATGGCACTTCCAACATTAGGTTACAAAGAGATTGTGGCTTCCATTTTGTGCTCTTCTCTCTTTCATTGTCTTGTCATCTGGTGAAAGCCAGCTTCCCTATGGAGAGCCCCATCAGGAAGGAACTTAAGGAAGCCCCTAATCAACAACCAGGAAGGAATTGAGACCACCTGTCCAACAGGCCATGAGGAACTGAATCCTACCAATAACCATATGATTAATAATGGAAACAGATTGTACCACAGTCGATCCTTCAGATAAGACCAGAGCCCTAGTCAATCAAGTATCAATATACAGAACTTGGATTGAAGACTTGTGAGAGAGAATACGGTAGAAGTGGATATCTAAGCCACTAGATTTCTAACCCACAGAAACCATGAGATAATCAATGTTTCTTGTTTAAAAATGTTAACTTTGGGGTGATTTGTTATACAGAAATAAGTAACTAATACAGTGGTCCAGCCCTGCAGCCCTGAACCTATTGCTCTGGCACCATCAACTAATAAGTGTCCCAGAATCTGGTTTCCAAATTCCCAGAGAAAGATTCTGATTGGCAGAGACTGGTTTGGCTGTCTACCATTGGTACAAACTGATATGGCTATGGAGAAAATAAAGTTGTTTGGTACAATTATAGCCACAGAGTTTTGGTACTATGAGTAGAGATCAGTTCTTAGAGAAAAGAAAGCAAACTAGGAAAAGGTTTCTCTGTAAAGGAAATCCACATCTACTTGGGAAGATGAAACAGCTGCAGTAAACAAAGACTGCTGAGGACAATAAAAGATTAACTACAGGCCTCAAGACCCTATCGCCTCAAACAAACAGTCTAGGGCTTTGCCTAATGTGACTCTAAGAAAGCCAGGAAGTTCTGTTACTAGAATTACTTTGTTTGCTAGTTTGTTTGTTCAGTTTTTTTTAATCCATTAAGCCAGTTGTTGAGCTGAGTGCTGAGAAAACAATCAATTTATTGTATTGTTTGCTGACATAAAAAGAAAAGGAGGAAAGTAAGCATCATACTAGCAAACAAATGCTCCTCTTTGAAAGAAAATCTCTAAAATGTTACTGCTCTACATGGCATCACTGCTCCAACGAATCTTAAAAATAGATGTCTTGTTATGACTGAACAAGAAAAACAGAAGGAAAAAAAAAAGATGTTGGAAAGAGGATTATTAAGGGCTAAATATCTCTCTGAGACCAGAAACACCACGGTTGGATGATGTCAGGAAATGAACTTCTCATTCTTATCCCTGATACCAAAGTCTTCCAACTGATAAAGACTATATATTACCAAAATTCTGGTCTCATAGACTACAAAAATCAGAAGGGAACTAGCAAAGATGAGGAATGACAGTACAAAAAGGTGGGAGAAAAGAAACCTAGAAATAGGTCAGAAATGGGCTTTAAGTCTAGAACCAATAGAGAACATAATAGAGAAACAATAGAGAACATATTTATAGCACTAATTTATACCTTTTTTTGGGGGGGTATTAGTTCTAAAAGATCTTGTAGGTCTTCATAAAACCGTTCAACTTCAGCTTCTTCAGCATTACTGGTTGGGGTATAGCTTCTCCATCTTTGGCTGCAAAGAATATAATCAATCTGATTTCGGTGTTGACCATCTGGTGATGTCCATGTGTAGAGTCTTCTCTTGTGTTGTTGGAAGAGGGTGTTTGCTATGACCAGTGCATTTTCTTGGCAAAACTCTATTAGTCTTTGGACTGCTTCATTCTGCATTCCAAGGCCAAATTTGCCTGTTACTCCAGGTGTTTCTTGACTTCCTACTTTTGCATTCCAGTCCCCTATAATGAAAAGGACATCTTTTTTGGGTGTTAGTTCTAAAAGATCTTGCAGGTCTTCATAAAACCGTTCAACTTCAGCTTCTTCAGCATTACTGGTTGGGGCATAGACTTGGATAATTGTGATATTGAATGGTTTGCCTTGGAGATGAACAGAGATCATTCTGTCATTTTTGAGATTGCATCCAAGTACTGCATTTCGGTACAAATAAATAAATAAACAAATTTAAACAAACAAAAAATAAACAAATAAATAAAGTATTAGAACATTTAAGAGAAATCAAACAGCAGAACATAGTGAATTAAGTAATTAGATTTACAAGAGCTGCATATGTTATAAGAACGATTTTGTGAGTATTTTTAAGTCTACCTTGTCAGGCAATTGAAGTGCACAAGGGGAAAAAAATCAGATTATATCAAGCATATGAATATGGTGTAAAACAGTTATGGAAATTTTGCTAACTTTGTGGATGAGGCTAATTGCTAAAGAAATGTAAATCTGTTCAAGTTGATTTAAACATCAATCAAAGAACAAGTGGAAGGAATTTAAAAAATTAGTACATTTAGAAATAGAATTTCAAGATTTGTAAGTTGAATTTCAAGGTTTGAGCAAAACTGTGTTTTATACTCACAATTTTAATAAATTAAACATTAATTTAAACCCCAGGTAACTGGTGATAGATTTTTCTATGCACACCAGACATCACAAATATTCACAATGATGGGGTATTTGTGGAGCTGGTATCAGTGATTGGGTCAGAAACTGAAGGACCCAAAGAAATCTGAGATGGAGAAGGCGTGGCCCAGACAAGACAGGGTGTGCCAGAAGGACGCTCCCATCCAGGACACAACTGAGTGCTGTGCTGTGCTAAGTCGCTTTAGTCGTGTCTGACTCTGTAACTTTATGGACTGTAGCCCACCAGGCTCCTCTGTCCATGGCACTCTCCAGGCAAGAATACTGGAGTGGGTTGCCATGCCCTTCTCTAGGGGATCTTCCCCATCCAGGAGCGGGTCCCTCAGATCTGCAGTACAGTTCACAAGGGAACAACTGAAAACTAGATGATCGAAGCAGCCCTCCCAACCTCTTGGTTGGAAAATCCTTTCCATGGAGTTTAATTTCATCATCTCTGGTACTACCTCACAATGGAACCAGAAGAGTGGACTGTTGTAGAGATTGTCAGCTTCTCACCAAACCTGAGTCCAGCCCACTGTAGAGTGAGTAAGTGAAGTCGCTCAGTCGTGTCCGACTCTTTGAGACCCCGTGGACTGTAGCCCACCAGGCTTCTCTGTCCATGGGATTCTCCAGGCAAGAATACTGGAGTGGGTTGCCATTTCCTTCTCCAGGGGATCTTCCCAACCCAGGAACTGAAGGTCTCCCGAATTGCAGGCAGATTCTTTACCATCTTAGCCACCAGGGAAGCCCTACTGAAACATAACTGGTCCCAAGAGTTTAAGATGAAGGAATGTGGACCTGAGCAAATATACATATCTGGATTGTATTATGTATTGTTCCAGATTCTGGGAGCACTGCTTTGCTTGGTCCAGTCATTTTGAATTAGAGACCCAGGCTGTATCCATCTGTGCCTCAGCTGTTTCCAACACAGGATTTCCAAGGTCACTGTGTACTGTTGGCTGTACCAAGCTGGAAAGAGCAAGTTTCAGAGGATGGCACGTGGGGGGATTTCACAGACCAGGCCTGGACGGGGTGATTATCATTCTGTTCAGTTTCCATTAGCGACTGTCCAGTCATTTGGCCACCTGCACAGCTGGGGAGGCTGGGAAATGTAGTTCAGCTGTGTGCCCAGGATGAGGTGGAGTGTTTCAGTAATCGGCTGGCAGTCTCTGCAGCAGTCCATCCTCCTGGTGTTTTGGGTGCAACATTCATTTCACCCTTCTTCCCACATGGAGAATACACACCCCTCCTTCCCGAGAGACACATCCGAGTCCCATCCAGGATTTCTGGATGGTGTATAGTCTTCTCCATATGACTCTTCATTGTCTGGTGACTTATGAGCTAAAGACACAAGTTATCTGAACACTGTCTCCTCCCCACAACCTTTGCCATGAATGCATTGGGGTTCAATTTTTTTGTTTGTTTGTTTCCAATTTGGGAATATTATGGCCTTCCCAGGTGGTGCTAGTGGTAAAGAATGCACCTGCCAAGGGAGGGATGCTAGAGACTTGGGTATGATCCCTGGGTCAGCAAGATACCTTGGAGGAGGAAATGGCAACCCACTCCAGTTCTCTTGCCTGGAAAATTCCATGGACAGAGGAGCCTGGTGGGTTACCGTCTATGCGACCATAAAAAACCAGACATGACTGAGGGACTGAGCACTACTTGGGAATATTATAGGCAATGCCATTGAGCACATTTTTATACCTGTGTACCTCCAGACATCTGTGTGCAAGCGTGCTCCTAGGTAAGTATGATAGAAGTTTGGTCATGTATGCCTTACTGTGTAATGATAAACTGACTTTTTTTTGTTTGTTTTTGGCCACACCATGTGGTATACAAGATCTTAGTTCCCTGACCAGGGATCGAACCTGTGCCCCTTGCAGTGGAAGTATGGAGTTTTAATAACTGTACTACCAGAGAAGTCCCATGATAAACTGATTTTTGCTCAGTAAATCAATTTATCTATTTGTCAGTACATTAATTTATCTGTTCCTGTATCAAATACCATATTGTTTATAACTCTTGATATCTGGTGAAGCAAATTCTCTCACCTCGTTCTTCCTTGTGTGTATCTTTATTACTGGTTCATAGGGTTACAGTATGCTTAATTTTGTCTTCCAAAGTGACTGTACCATTTTGCATTTCCACCAGCTGTGAATGAGAGTTCTTTTTGCTTCACTGCCTCACCAGCATTTGGTGTTCTCAGAATTTTAGATGTTGGCCATTCTAATAAGTGTGTCAGTTCAGTTCAGTTCAGTCGCTCAGTTGTGTCTGACTCTTTGCGACCCCATGAATTGCAGCACGCCAGGCCTCCCTGTCCATCACCAACTCCCAGAGTTCACCCAAATCCATGTCCATTGAGTCAGTGATGCCATCCAGCCATCTCATCCTCGGTCGTCCCCTTCTCCTCCTGCCCCCAATCCTTCTCAGCATCAGAGTCTTTTCCAATGAGTCAACTCTTCACATGAGGTGGCCAAAGTACTGGAGCTTCATAAGTGTGTAGTAGTGTATTATTTTTCAATTTGCATTTCCCTAAGGACATTTGCGGAGAAGGCAATGGCACCCCACTCCAGTACTCTTGCCTGGAAAATCCCATGGATGGAGGAGCCTGGTAGGCTGTAGTCCGTGGGGTCGCTAAGAGTAGGACACGACTGAGTGACTTCACTTTCACTTTTCACTTTCATGCATTGGAGAAGGAAATGGCAACCCACTCCAGTGTTCTTGCCTGGAGAATCCCAGGGACGGGGGAGCCTGATGGGCTGCTGTCTATGGGGTTGCACAGAGTCGGACACAACTGAAGCGACTTAGCAGCAGCAGCAGCAATGACATTTGATGTTGAGCATCTTTTCAAATGCTTATCTTCCACCTGTATATCATCTTTGGTAAGCTGTCTCTTCAGAGCTTTTGCTCATTTTAAAATTGGGTTGTCATCTTCCTATTGAGTTTTGAGTGTTCTCATATCTTAGATGCTGCTGTTCTGCCACTTGGTCCTGTCTGACTCTTTGAGACCCCATGGACTGTAGCCCACCAGGCTTCTCTGTCTGTAGGATTTCCCAGGCAGGAATACTGGAGTGAGTTGCCATTTCCTTCTCCAGGGGGTCTTCCTGACCCAGGGATTGAACTCGAATCTCCTGCATTGTCAGGAGGTTTCTTTACCACTGGATACCACTCCTTTATCAGACACGTGTTTTGCAAATCTTTTGTTCCAGTCTGTGGCTCGTCTTCTCATTTTCTTGAAGTGACATTTTTTAGAATCAATGAATGCCTTAGGGGCCTTGATGGAAGTCAGGTTGGGAAGCTGGGTGGGAGCAGACTCTTTTAGGATGATGCTTCTAAGGGTAGGAAGTGTTTTGTCTGGTGCTGGTGGTGGGATAGGAAAGGTTAAGGCCTGGGAGCAGGATTTAAAGGTGATGTAAGTATCTGGTCAAGGCCATTTACCAGTGCAAATAATAAGGAATTAGGGAATTAGCATAAGGGCTTGTGTTTGATGCATATTTACTGAAGTACTGAATTAAAATGGACTATCACACTGGCTTTACAGAGGGCATTTGACATTATTCACTGAATGACAGTCTCGGCCTAACATCACAGATTTTCTAGATAGAGGCCTTTCAGATATCTAACGAGTTCTATCTCCCCCAGGTTGTAAACGAGAAAATGAGGGGGTCAGGTCAAAGTTACTGCAACTCATAGACTGTGAATATAACCAACCAGCAGGAG
This sequence comes from Aepyceros melampus, assembly GCA_006408695.1. Taxonomy (NCBI): domain Eukaryota; kingdom Metazoa; phylum Chordata; class Mammalia; order Artiodactyla; family Bovidae; genus Aepyceros; species Aepyceros melampus. Next base: position 40,779 of record SJXQ01008607.1, on the reverse strand, counting down.
AATTGTGATTCAGATCCAGGTTTCATGCTTTTAGCTAGTGCTTATTCATAACAGCAGTGCTATAATTTTGTTTCAACTGTCAAGCACATTTTAGAAAACCCAAGCCTATTGTATTGATCTGTATTTTTGCTTAGCGTATTCTTTCTACTTTTATGATGTTCCAAGAGTTTTTCTTAGAGAACTCCTTTTAGTCCTTCATTTAAGGCAAGTCTGTTGTGACAGATTCTCTGTAGTTTCCCTTTATTGAGATTGTCTTGATTTTCCCTTCTTTAAAAAAAGAGTGTATGTATTTATTTAGCTGCTCTGGGTCTCGGCTGGGGCCACGTGGGACCCTTCCCTGTGGTGCATGGACTCTCTAGTTGTGATGTCTTGGCTCTGGAGTTGCAGCACGCTGGGCTTAGCTACTCCATGGCACGTGGGATCTTAGCTTCCCGACCAAGGGATCAAACCCACGTTCCCTGAACTGCAAGGTGGATTCTTAACCTCTGGATCGCCCGGGAAATCCTGATTTTCCCTTCATTTCTGAAGGATATTTTCAGTAGTGTGGTGCAGAATCATGTCCCCTGAAAGATGTCTCTGTCATAATCCCTGGAACCTATGGATATTTTAGGCAAAACGGGAATTAAGTTTGCAGATGCATTAAGGTTGATAATCAGCTGATCCTAATATGGGGAGATTATCCTGGATTATCCAAATGAGCCCATAGCACTCACAGAGATCTTTATAATTAGAAGAAGGTGGCCAAAAGGAGAGAAAGAGGGGTGGTAGTGTGAGAAGAACTTGGCATGAACTTGCTGGCTGAACGGAGGATGGAGGGAGGAGGCCATGAAACAAATAATTGGGTAGCCTCTAGTGTCTCGAGAGACAGGAAACAGGCTTTCCCAAGAAGGAATAGAGCTCAGTTGGTTATGGCTTAGTGGTAAAGAAAACACCTCCAAGGCAGGAAATAGACAGAAGATGCGGGTTCCATCCCTGGGTCTGGAAGATCCTCTGGAACAGGAAATGGCAACCCACTCCAGAATTCTTGTTTGGAAAATTCCATGGACAGAGGAGCCTGGCAGGCTACAGCCCTTAGAGTCTCAAAGAGTCGGACATGACTGAGCATGCACGCACACACATTCAGATTACCTTAATTTGATCCTGGAGAGACCCATTTCAGGCTTTTGACCTCTAGGATAGTAAGATAATTTCTCCTATAGGGAAGATGTCATTTTCCTCTGGTAGTTTTTGAATAATTTTTCTTTGTCTTTGGTTTTCTGAAGGTTAATTTTGATGTATCTTGGTATATTTCTGTGGGTTAATCCTGTCAGGGCTTTGCTCGTTTCATAATCTGTAGGATTATGTTTCTTGGCAAATTTGAGTTTTCAGCCATTATTACGTTGACTATTTTTTTCAGCCCTGCCCTCTTTATCTTCTGGGACTGTGATGATACAAACATACAAACATTAAATCTTTTGTTACAGGCCCAAAGATCCCTGAGGCTCTGGTTTTTTTTTTTTTTTCTTTCTTTCTTTTATTTTCTTTTTGGTCTAATTTTTTTTTTCTGTTGTAATTTCTATTGCTTTATCTTCCAGTTAACTGATTTCCGCCCCCTCTTTCCTATCCATTCTACCATTAAGCTCATTTGCTCAGCTTTTAATTTGGTTACTGTATTTTTAAGTTATAAAAGTTTTCATGTGTAATTTTGTATGTATTTGCTTGTTTGAGCATATTTATCATGGCTGCCTGAAAATAACTCTAATATCGCTATCATCTCAGTGTTGGCATCTGTTGGTTGACATTTTTCATTCAGTTTGAGATCTGCCTGGTTCTGGATATGATGAGTGATTTCTTATTGAAACCTGGATTCTTTTTGCCTTTTCTATAGACTCTGGATCTTCACTTTTTAAAGGCTAGTTTATTCATTTTTGGCTGCGATGGTCTTCATTGCTGTGCACTGGTTCCGGTTGTGCGGCTCTTCCTTGCGGTGCGCTGTCTTCTCACTGCAGGGTTGAGCTTCAGTAGTTGTGGCGCGTCAGCTCAGCAGTTGTGGTGCAAGGGCCTAGCTGCTCTGTGGCATGTGGGGTCTTCCTGGACCAGGGGTTGAACTTGTGTCCCCCTACATTGGCAGGCGAATCCCCAACCTCTAGTCCACCAGGGAAACCCTGTGTCTTCTGTTTGACTGGATTTGAATGGGTTATTTTTACACCACTTTTGCAGGGAGAGGAGGGGCACTGCCTTATCATTACTACTTGGAGATTGAAGTCCAGAGTCCCCATTTGGCCTTTGGTGACACCTGAAGGGCTGGGGCTTCTCCTACTGCTGGGCAGATCATCCCACCGGTCCCCACTGACACTGCAGGGAATGGGGAAGAGCCTAATGGCTGGTCTGTGGGAATGGGCTCCTACCTGGCCTCTCTGACATACCCCAGCGTGGGTTGTCTTGTTACAGTTTCATGAGGTTGGAAGTTTAGGCTTCCCTCTTGGCCTTTGCTGGTGTGGATGTGAGTGGCATCACAGTTTTTCAGTGGGCATTTGGCTGGAACAGAGTGTTTATTTTCTGTTTTTTTTTTTTTTTTTTTTAAGACTATCCCTTTTCTGTTTTTTTTTGCTAGATGGCAGACTTTATCAGAGCTTATTTTTTGGTCTATGCATGCTGGTGCTTCCAGGTTGCTGACCTAGCATCAAGTCTGGGATGCACAAGGTAAAAAGGAAACCCATGGAATTCACTACCTTCTTGTTTTTTGGGTCCTAGTCAGTGTGCTTTCTTTTTTCCACCTTTCAGAATTCTTCTTATGTTTGTTCTACATATAATATCCAGGGTTTTCAGTTGTATTTAATGGGAGAAATAGAGAAAAGTATGTCTATGCCATCTTCTCCCAAACAGAAGTCTTCCTCCAAACAACAAGTCAACATACAAACATATTGTATATCTGTGTATGCTATAGATATTTAGGAAAAATCCTGAAAAGGGAGCAAAACCACGAATTTGGGGAAATAATCCCAAGTCAAAAAACCTTGAATTGTTTTTTCCTTTCTTCCATTCTTTGGGGGAAAAAGGATCAAAGATTTTCTAATTGGATTTTGGCAAGGGTGACAGACCTCTTACCTGGTGGCTCAGATTGTAAAGAATCTGCCTGCAGTGCGGGAGACCCAGGTTCAGTCTCTGGGTTGGGAAGATCCCCTGGAGAAGGGAATGGAAACCCACTCCAGTATTCTTGCTTGGGAAATTCCATGGACAAAGAAACCTGGTGGGCTACAGTTCATGAGGTCACAAGAGTTGGACACGACTGAGCGACTAACACACACACACACACACACACACACACACACAAGGGTGACAGATTGAATCCTCCCTGTGTTGCTAAAAATTGTAAGATTCTGCTCCAAGGAGAGATAAAGGGAATATGCACAGTCCTTATTGCTGTCTGAGAGGAATTCCCTGCTATGTGTCCAGGCAATGGAGTTGGGTATCCAAATGTACATTGGGTTTATACCCAAACCTAAATTAGTACTGCTGGTATATCTAAATTTCATTACTCGGAACACTTTTAAAGCAAAGTGAGCTTTGTCCAGGTATATTAGATGGAGACAGATAAAGCTTAGATGAATCCAGGTTTTTGATTGGCTCCATCTACACAAACAGCTTTCTTCCCTTGCCCAGCTGTCTCCACCAGTGATGAGGGAGAAAGGATCATGGGTAAACACACTCAATAAGCCCTTCCAACTGAACATATGTGAAGGCTGTACCTTGATTTGCAACTTCCAGAGCATGGACATTTCCATTACACTGCATCTTATGTCATCAAGCTGGTTTTAGAAAAGGCAGACGAACCAGAGATCAAATTGCCAATATCTGCTGGATCATTGAAAAAGCAAGAGAGTTCCAGAAAAACATCTATTTCTGCTTTATTGACTATGCCAAAGCTTTGACTGTGTGGACCACAATAAACTCTGGAAACTTCTGAAAGAGATGGGAATACCAGACCACCTGACCTGCCTCTTGAGAAATCTGTATGCAGGTCAGGAAGCAAGAGTTAGAACTGGACATGGAACAACAGACTGGTTCCAAATAGGAAAAGGAGTACGTCAAGGCTGTATATTGTCACCCTGCTTATTTAACTTATATGCAGAGTACATCATGAAAAACGCTGGACTGGAAGAAACACAAGCTGGAATCAAGATTGCTGGGAGAAATATCAATAACCTCAGATATGCAGATGACACCACCCTTATGGCAGAAAGTGAAGAGGACCTAAAAAGCCTCTTGATGAAAGTGAAAGAGGAGAGTGAAAAAGTTGGCTTAAAGCTTAACATTCAGAAAACGAAGATCATGGCATCTGGTCCCATCACTTCATGGGAAATAGATGGGAAAACAGTGGAAACAGTGCAGACTTTATTTTTCTGGGCCCCCAAATCACTGCAGATGGTGATTGCAGTCATGAAATTAAAAGATGCTTGCTTCTCCTTGGAAGGAAAATGATGACCAACCTAGATAGTATATTCAAAAGCAGAGACATTACTTTGCCAACAAAGAACCGTCTAGTCAAGGCTATGGTTTCCCAGTGGTCATGTATGGGTGTGAGAGTTGGACTAAAAAGAAAACTGAGCACTGAAGAATTTATCCTTTTGAACTGTGGTGTTAGAGAAGACTCTTGAGAGTCCCTTGGACTGCAAGGAGATCCAACCAGTCCATCCTAAAAGAAATCAGTCCTGGGTGTTCATTGGAAGGACAGATGTCGAAGCTGAAACTCCAATACTTTGTCTACCTGATGCAAAGAGCACCATTTGAGGGTCATTTGAAAAGACCCTGATGCTGGGAAAGATTGAGGGCAGGAGGAGAAGGGGACGACAGAGGATGAGGTGGTTGAATGGCATCACCGACTCGATGGACATGTGTTTGGGTGGATTCCTGAAGTTGGTTATGGACAGGAAGGCCTGGCATGCTGAGTTCATGGGGTCACAAAGAGTTGGACACGACTGAGCAACTGAACTGAAGTGAACTATGTCATCAAAAGCAGAGACATATATTATAGTATATTCAAAAGCAGAGACATTACTTTGCCGACTAAGGTCCATCTAGTCAAGGCTATGGTTTTTCCTGTGGTCATGTATGGATGTGAGAGTTGGACTGTGAAGAAGGCTGAGCACCGAAGAATTGATGCTTTTGAACTGTGGTGTTGGAGAAGACTCTTGAGAGTCCCTTGGACTGCAAGGAGATCCAACCAGTCCATTCTGAAGGAGATCAACCCTGGGATTTCTTTGGAAGGAATGATGCTAAAACTGACGCTCCAGTACTTTGGGCACCTTATGCGAAGAGTTGACTCATTGGAAAAGACCCTGATGCTGGGAGGGATTGGGGGTAGGAGGAGAAGGGGACGACCGAGGATGAGATGGCTGGATGGCATCACGGACTCAGTGGACGTGAGTCTGAGTGACCTCCGGGAGTTGTTGATGGACAGGGAGGCCTGGTGTGCTGCGATTCATGGGGTCACAAAGAGTCAGACACGACTGAGCGACTGAACTGAACTGAACTGATGTCTTCAAAAAACCAAAGAATCAAACCAGATAAGGAAATTCCTCTTTTCCAACTTTTCTCTCAACAAAAAGCTACAAAGTAACTCAACACCTACAAAGTAAGGACATTCATATACCCAAGTGAAGTTGTGAAAGAAATTAGTTGTACAGTGAATGAGACAATAAAAACTAGATAAGATTGTAACTTGTAACATTATCAGTTGAAGCAAATGGCTTTGGGGAATCCATGACACAGGAGACAACTTCATCTTTAAAAATGGGTTGAGAGTGTTCGCTTCTGACTGAAACAGCATCATCTTGGGAGTATGCAGGTCCTAAGTTTTGTCTTATCCTCTGTCGTCCCCTTCTCCTTCTGCCCTCAATCTTTCCCAGCATCAGGATCTTTTCAAATGAGTCAGCTCTTTGCATCAGGTGGCCTAAGTATTGGAGTTTCGCTTCAACATCAGTCCTTCCAATGAATATTCAGGATTGATTTCCTTTAGGATGGACTGGTTGGATCTCCTTGCCGTCCAAGGGACTCTCAAGAGTTTTCTCCAACACCACAGCTCAAAAGCATCAATTCTTTGGTACTCAGCTTTCTTTATAGTCCAGCCCTCACATCCATATATGACTACTGGAAAAACCATAGCCTTAACTAGACAGACCTTTGTTGGCAAACTAATGTTTCTGCTTTTTAATATGCTGTCTAGGTTGGTCATAACTTTTCTACCAAGGAGTAAGCATCTTTTACTTTCATGGCTGCAATCACCATCTGCAGTGATTTTGGAGCCCCCTCGCCCAAAGTCTGACACTGTTTCCACTGTTTCTCCATCTGTTTGCCATAAAGTGTGGGACCAGATGCCATGATCTTCGTTTTCTGCATGTTGAGCTTTAAGCCAACTGTTTCACTCTCCTCTTTCACTTTCATCAAGAGGCTCTTTAGTTCCTCTTCACTTTCTGCCATAAAGGTGGTGTCATGTCCACATCTGAGGTTATTGATATTTCTCCCAGCAATCTTGATTCCAGCTTGTGCTTCAACCAGCCCAGCATTTCTCATGATGTACTCTGCACAGAAGTTAAATAAGCAGGGTGACAATATACAGCCTTGGCGTACTCCTTGTCCTATTTGGAACCAGTCTGTTGTTCCATGTCCAGTTCTAACTCTTGCTTCCTGACCTGCATACAGATTTCTCAAGAGGCAGATCAGGTGGTCTGGTATTCCCATCTCTTTCAAAATTTTCCAGAGTTTATTGTGGTCCACACAGTCAAAGGCTTTGGCATAGTCAATAAAGCAGAAATAGATGTTTTTCTGGAACTCTCTTGCTTTTTCCATGATCCATTGGATGTTGGCAATTTGATCTCTGACTCCTCTGCCTTTTCTAAAACCAGCTTGAATATCTGGAATTTCACGGTTCACGTATTGCTGAAGTCTGGCTTGGAGAATTTTGAGCATTACTTTACTAGCGTGTGAGGTGATGCAATTGTGTGGCAGTTTAAGCATTCTTTGGCATTGCCTTTCTTTGGAATTGGAATGAAAACTGACCTTTTCCAGTCCTGTGGCCACTGCCGAGTTTTCCAAATTTGCTGGCATATTGAGTGCAGCACTTCTGCAGCATCGTCTTTCAGGATTTGAAATAGTTCAACTAGAATTCCATCCCTTCCACTAGCTTTGTTCAGAGTGATGCTTCCTAAGGCCCACTTGACTTCATATTCCAGGATGTCTGGCTCTAGATGAGCGATCACACCATCACAGTTATCTGGGTCATGAAGATCTTTTTTTTACAGTTCTTCTGTGTATTCTTGCCACCTCTTCTTAATATCTTCTGCTTATGTTAAGCCCATATGATTTCTGTCCTTTATTGACCCCATCTTTGCATGAAATGTTCCCTTGGTTTTCTTGAAGAGATCTCTAGTCTTTCCCATTCTGTTGTTTTCCTCTATTTCTTTGCACTGATCACTGAGGAAGGCTTTCTAATCTCTCCTTGCTATTCTTTGGAACTCTGCATTCAAGTGGGTATATCTTTCCTTTTCTCCTTTGCTTTTCGCCTTTCTTCTTTTCACAGCTATTTGTAAGGCCTCCTCAGACAGTCATTTTGCTTTTTTGCATTTCTTCTTTTGGGGGGATGGTCTTGTTCCCTGTCTCTTGTATAATATCATGAACCTCCATCCATAGTTCATCAGGCACTCTGCCTATCAGATCTAGTCCCTTAAATCTATTTTTCATTTCCACTGTATAATCATTAGCGATTTGATTTAGGTCATACTTGAATGATCTAGTGATTTTTCCTACTTTCTTCAATTTAAGTCTGAATTTGGCAATAAGGAGTTCATGATCTGAGCCACAGTCAGCTCCCGGTCTTTTTCTTTGGTGACTGTATAGAGCTTCTCCATCTTTGGCTGCAAAGAATATAATCAGTCTGATTTCAGTGTTGGCCATCTGGTGATGTCCATGTGTAGAGTCTTCTCTTGTGTTGTTGGAAGAGGGTGTTTGCTATGATAGTGTGTTCTCTTGGAAGAACTCTATTAGCCTTTGCCCTTCTTCATTCTGTACTCCAAGGCCAAATTTGCCTGTTACTGCAGGTGTTTCTTTACTTCCTACGTTTGCATCCCAGTTCCCTATAAGGAAAAGGACATCTTTTTTGGGTACTAGTTCTAGAAGGTCTTGTAGGTCTTCATAGAACTATTCAACTTCAGCTTCTTCAGCATTACTGGTTGGGGTATAGACTTGGATTACCATGATATTGAATGGTTTGCCTTGGAAACAAACAGATCATTCTGTCATTTTTGAGATTGCATCCAAGTACTGCATTTTGGACTCTTTTGTTGACTGTGATGGCTACTCCATTTCTTCTAAGGGATTCTTGCCCACAGTAGTAGGTATAATGTCATCTGAGTTAAATTCACCCATTCCAGTGAGTTTAGTTTGCTGATTCCTAAAATGTCAATATTCACTCTTGCTATCTCTTGTTTGACCACTTCCAATTTGCCTTGATTCATGGACCTAATATTCCAGGTTCCTATGCAATATTGCTCTTTACAGCATTGCACCTTGCTTCCATCACCAGTCACATCCACAAGTGGGTGTTGTTTTTCCTTTGGCTCCATCCCTTCATTCTTTCTGGAGTTATTTCTCCACTGATCTCCAGTAGCAATTTGGGCACCTACAGACCTGGGGAGTTAATCTTTCAGAGTCCTATCTTTGTGCCTTTTCATACTGTTCATTGGTTTCTCAAGGCAAGAATACTGAAGTGGTTTGCCATTCCCTTCTCCAGTGGACCACATTCTTTCAGACCTCTCCACCATGATTTGTCCATCTTGAGTGGCCCTACATGGCAGAGGATGAAATTGTTGGATGGCATCACTGACTCAATGGCCATGAATTTAAGTAAACACCTGAACTGGCGATGGACAGGGAGGTCTGGTGTGCTGCAGTCCATGGGGTTGCAAAGAGTCGGACATGACTGAGCGACTGAACTGAACTGACTGAATGGAACTGAAGTTTTGTCTTGGTCTCAGATCTTGACCTTTAAGTACCTGTACAGTGGTTAAAATTTAACCCAGTAATTTTGACTTACTTGAACCCGTAAATTTGCTTTACAGATGTATATATGTGACATTATGAATTTAAGTGTTTGATGTATAAGAGAGTCTAATGTATTAACTTTCAATGTGGGAAGTAAAATTTTAGACTTGAGATTTTAAGACGACTAAGATAATTTGAAAAATGTTTATGTGTGATCTATTAGACTTACAAGGTTGACTATGGGCTTAGAAATTTTGCCTATAGGGTTGTGTGAGCTGTCAGGCATTTAAAGTGCTTAAAAGTGACTTGCTTGGTGGTTAAGAATCTGCCTGCTAATGCAAGGGACATGGTTTTGATACCTGGTCCAGGAAGATTTCTCATGCCTCGGGGCAACTTGGCCTATGTGGCACAGCTACTGAAGCCTTCACACCCTAGAGCCTGTGCTCTGCAATAAGAGAAGCCACTGCAGTGAGAAGCCCATGCAACACAACTAGAGAGTAGCTCCCACTTGCTGAAATTGGAGAAAGCCTGTGAGCAGCAACAAAGACCCAGAACAGCCAAAATTAAATATAAATTTTTAAAAAGTGCTTTAAAAAATATATATATTAAATGCCATGTAATTAAAAATATTTGAGGAAATAATTGAGTTTTTTTTTCCCCAAAGGGTAGGTCTAGCATAATGCTTCATAGCAGGGATTCTGGGAGCAGGTTTGTAGGTCAGGGATCATCAAACTATGTCCTATTGTCTGTTTCTGTACAGTCTGTAAGCTAAGAATGGTTTTGACATTTTTAAATGGTTGAGAAAAATCAAAAGACTAATATCTTGCGACATTAAAAAATAATATATAAAACGCAAACTTCAGTGTCCATAACAAATTTCATGGGATTATAGCCATTTGTTGTTCAGTTGCCAAGTCATGTCCAACTCTTTGCCGCTCCATGAACTGCAGCACTCCAGGCCTTCCTGTCCCTCACTATCTCCCAGAGTTTGCCCAAGTTCATGTCCATTGAATCGGTGAGTCATCCAACCATCTCATCCTCTGTTGTCCTCTTCTCCTTCTGTCCTCAATCTTTCCCAGCATCAGGGTCTTTTTCCAATGAGTTGGCTGTTTGTGTCAGGTGGCCAAAGTATTGGAGCTTCAGCTTCAGCATCAGTCCTACCAGAGTATTCAGGGTTGATTTCCTTTAAGATTGACTGGTTTGATCTTGCTGTCCAAGGGACTCTCAAGAGTCTTGTCCAACACCACAGTTCAAAATCAATTCTTCAGTTCTCTGCCTTTGTGATGGTCCAGCTGTCATACCTGTACATGACTACTGGAAAGACTATATGGACCTTTGTCAGCAAAGCGATGTCTTGGTTTTTTAATACACTGACTGGGTTTGTCATAGCTTTCCTGCCAAGAAACAATAGTCTTTTAATTTCATGGTTGTCACTATCCATAGCCATTCCTTTATGTACTGTCAATGGCTGCTTTCATGCTACAACTGAAGAATTGAATAGCTGTGACAGAGACATATACCTGCCAGGATGAACGTATTTTCTGCTTGGCCCTTTACAGATAAACTTTGATGATCCTGGTGTAGGTTCAAAGCACAGCTTTGCTACTTACTAGTACAAGCTTGGCACGTCACCTAACTTCTCTGTGCCTCAGTTTCCTCATCTGTAAAATGGGGATGACAATAGTTATTATCATGAGAATTAAATAAATCAGTATTTGAAAAATGCTTCAGAATAATGCCTACTGCTACTGCTGCTAAGTTGCGTCAGTTGTGTCTGACTCTGTGCGACCCCATAGATGGCAGCCCACCAGGCTCCCCCGACCCTGGGATTCTCCAGGCAAGAACACTGGAGTGCGTTGCCATTTCCTTCTCCAATGCATGAAAGTGAAAAGTGAAAGTGAAGTCGCTCAGTCGTGTCCGACCCTCAGCGACCCCATGGACTGCAGCCTACTAGGCTCCTCCGTCCATGGGATTTTCCAGGCAAGAGTACTGGAGTGGGGTGCCGTTGCCTTCTCTGGAATAATGCCTGCTGCATAGTAAAACAATGTAAGTGTTTAAAAATTGGAGAAAATTTAGCTGTGTGTTTTTGGCCAAGTCTTATTTGTGAAGTGAGACCACAATTCTTACTTCATAGGGGTATTATGCAGATTAGAAGTGTTAATGCACATAAAATGTTTAGTGGGATGCCTGTATTTTAGTAAACATTCAGTAAACATCAGTAATTATCATTGTTACCATTCTCCTGCAAGTGGCATACATAGTGTTATTGCTAATCTGTTACTAAATGCCTAGCAGAGCTGAAGGTTATGTGTGTGCTATGCTTTGAATGGTACCAGGGTCTGGTTGCTTTGATTTTCTGACATTCTACTGTATCAGTGTGCTTTCAGTTAAACATTGCTCTGTCCAGGGATCCTCTTTTTTTAAATTTATTTATTTTTATTGAAGTATGATGGTCTTTCCTGGTAGCTCAGTGGTAAAGAATCCACCTGCCAATGCAGGAGACATGAGTTTGATCCCTGGGTTGAGAAGATCACCTGGAGAAGGAAATGGCCACCCATTCCAGTATTCTTGCCTGGGAAATCCTGTGGATAGAGGAGCCTGGCGGGCTGCAGTCCATGTGGTCACAAAGAGTCAGACACGACTTAGTGACTAAACAACAACAGCAACATTGAAGTATAGTTGATTTACAATGCTGTTAATTCCTGAGCGATCCTCTTTTTAAAGTATGCACTTCCTCCTTGGCATGGTTTAATTTATTTCAGTTCAGTTCAGTCGCTCAGTCATGTCCGACTGTTTGCAACCCCATGAATTGCAGCACACCAGGCCTCCCTGTCCATCACCAACTCCCAGAGTTCACTCAGACTCACGTCCATCGAGTCAGTGATGCCATCCAGCCATCTCATCCTCGGTCGTCCCCTTCTCCTCCTGCCCCCAATCCCTCCCAGCATCAGGGTCTTTTCCAATGAGCTAACTCTTCGCATGAGATGGCCAAAGTACTGGAGTTTCAGCTTTAGCATCATTCCTTCCAAAGAAATCCCGGGGCTGATCTCCTTCAGAATGGACGGTTGGATCTCCTTGCAGTCCAAGGGACTCTCAAGAGTCTTCTCCAACACCACATTTCAAAAGCATCAATTCTTTGGCGCTCAGCTTTCTTCACAGTTCAACTCTCCCATCCATACATGACCATTGGAGAAACCATAGCCTTAGCTAGATGGACCTTTGTTGGCAAAGTAATGTCTCTGCTTTTAAATATGCTATCTAGGTTGGCCATAACTTTTCTTCCAAGGAGTAAGCGTCTTTTAATTTCCTGGCTGCAGTCACAACCTGCAGTGATGGTACAGGTATTTGCTTTACAGTGGCAGCCTGAGAACAGAGTCCAGGCAAGGGTTGGGATCTCTGGTAAAAAGGTAAGGAAAAGGAGAAATTTTTCAGTCTCAGATTTTCCCTGCCATTCTGTTCCCCTGAGGTGTCAGAGCAGCTTCTCTACCATCAGGGACATGTTTACACAGCCTTGCCCTTATGGTCCGTTGTGGCTTCCACCTTTGAAATCTACTGCACAGCCAAGAAGCAAGCCTGGCCCAGGGCGCCACCTGCTGATAACCTTCCTCTCCTGCACCCTAGGCTGGGATAATACTCTTTTTTTTTTTTCCTTTGGCACAAACTTGTCCTTGCTCAACTGCCCACAGCCTTGAGCACCTCCTGCCCTTCTTCATGACGTCAGGACACCCTGGGACTTGGAGGCCGGTGAGATTTCAGGGTTTGTCCTCCAGTATCCTTGAGGTTTGACACCAGAGTCAATTTTGTGGCAGATGGTGGGACCTGAGTCTTATTCTGTGATTAAAAATCGTTTCTTGACAGGTGGCGACAGAGGAAGGAGGGGAGAGAAGTGACTCACTGTGCACCTTCCCTGTAGGTTACCAGCTTGAAGTCTCAGGATGTGTTTGGACGCTATTTTAGTCACCGGAATTTGCCGTCATTTTGTGCTATTTTCCCCAATATGCAGATGTGGCTGAGGGATTCGGGGGCAGGCCTCTGTCACCATGGAAACTGTGACGCTGTCCTGCTAGGGGCAGTTTGGAAGTAAGAGGCCTGGAATGTTGGGGAAGGCCCCGGATTTGACCTCCACTATTCCTGCGTTAGAGCCTTTCTCTAAAACCGAGACCCAGAAAGAGAGTGAATATGCCTGGGTCACAGTGCGCCCCCCGGGGAGAGGCAGAACGATCTGAGCCCATGATCCGCGTCCTCGGCTTCCCCACAAAGCCCAGGAAGCCTTCCTAGCTCCATTCTGCTTTGAGATTTACATCAAATAAGTCCTAGCGTCCACGATCTTTTCGAACGCTCGTCTAGACGACGCTCCAGGACTTCCCCTTTAAGGCGCTCTTCCCCTTTAAGATCCATGACTCCGCCCATTACGCTGCGCCGCATACTTAAAGCCCCGCCCCCCTCCAACAGCTTCCGCAGGGCAGCGGCGGCCGCGCGACGGTCACTGCCCCTTTAAGCCCTAGCCCCGCCCCTGGCTCCCCGCCCCCTCCGCTCCCGTCCCCGCCGGCCAGCACCAGGTGCCGGGCCTGATCGTGCGGCTCCGTGCGCGGCGGTGAGCTCTGGGCCCCGAGGGCCGCGAGGACACCTTCCTGGTCTTCCCCCCGCCCTTGCGGCGTCCTCGCGGGGCGCGGGGGCGGGGCTTGAGCTGCTATCGGGGCGGGAGAGATGGGGTGCTAGGAGCGCGGGAGGGGTGGGCCACGACCGGCCGAACAGGGGGAGGGGCCCAGGTGACTTAAGGGGCGGGAATGGTCCCCCGGCGGTGCTCGCCTGGCGGCAGGGGTGTGGGAGCCTGGACTGACTGCCCCGCGGCGTGCCCTCTCTTCCTTGCTCGGCCAGTGTCCGCTTACAGCTCTGCTGCGGAATGGTCACCCTTGGTTCCTTGGGGTCCAGGCCCTTCTGTGGGGGGCGGTCGCCGTCCGTCCCCCTGCCTGAGACCGCAGTCGTGGAGGCCGCTGGAGAGGCCCCGGCGGAGCGTGGCAGCCTTTGAGGGGGGCGGCAGGAGGGCACCGGTCCCCGGACTCCTGGCAGAGGTGGGGGCAAGCCGAGAAGGCGCAGTGGCCCGCGGCAATCACCTGGGACTGACGTCTGCCTGCCTCCCCTAGATCCGGGCTGAGTTGTGGGTTGGGGAAGGGTTTGCTCTTGGACCTCATTTCCAAACCTCTGCCCATCAGAGAGCCGGCGGTCACCATGGCAATGCGGGAGCTGGTGGAGGCGGAATGTGGGGGTGCCAACCCACTCATGAAGCTGGCCGGCCACTTCACCCAGGACAAGGCTCTTCGACAGGAGGGCTTGAGGCCCGGCCCCTGGCCTCCAGGAGCCCCAGCCTCGGAAGCGGTGAGTGCTTTTGAGGTGGAAACCCCAGTGGGGACCTGGGATAAATTGTCCAGATGCACGCTTTGGGATAACTGCTTGCTTTATTGTGTTTCAAATAATAGCAGTTACTGATGAGTCAGCTTTACTGTATTAGGCATTGAACGACTTTGTATAGAGGAAGGCAACCATTTTGTAGATGAAGAAACTGAGGCTCAGAGCAGTTTTGTCACTTGCCCAAGGTCATGTGAATGGAAGAGCTGGAATTTTTACCTAGGGCTGAGTTATGGGTCTGTGGTCTTCACTACTGTACCATATCATCTCTCTTTCTTTTGTCTTAGGTCTCTAAGCCTTTGGGGGTAGCCTCTGAAGATGAGGTAAATATACCAGTCTCTCCTGTCTCATTTTTTGTTTGCTCATTGTATTTTTACTTTAAACTTGGCTCACGCGTATTTCAGTCTGCAGACTTCCCTGATCCAATGAGAGTTGTTGCCTCAGCTTTCTTGTTTTTGCTTATTCTTTTTTTTTAAACTTATTTGTTAATTGAAGGATAATTGCTTTACACAATTTTGTCACTTTATGTATTCTTTGAGCGTTTCCAAATCTATGGGTTCTGGGTTTCCCTTTCCTTGTGTTTGACGTTTGTGTCCCTCATGGAATGGGCCCCTGTTTCTTGCTGGGTTCGCTTTACTATCTCCCTTTTGACAGTTGGTGGCTGAGTTCCTCCAGGACCAGAATGCACCTCTCGTGTCCCGTGCCCCTCAGACCTTCAAGATGATGACCTCCTGGCCGAGATGCAGGAGATTGAACAGTCAAACTTCCGCCAGGCACCCCAGAGAGGTGGGTCCAGGTTCTGGTG
Organism: Aepyceros melampus; assembly: GCA_006408695.1. Lineage (NCBI taxonomy): Eukaryota > Metazoa > Chordata > Mammalia > Artiodactyla > Bovidae > Aepyceros > Aepyceros melampus. Next base: position 25,550 of record SJXQ01008607.1, on the reverse strand, counting down.
TTAGGGAGGGGAATCACCATTTTCTGGGCAGATGGAGACAAAGGGGTTTTGTATTTGGAAGCTGCTGATATTGGGGAACTGAGTTATAGAAGGAGACAAACAGAGTAGAGTGTTTTCACATGTACTCAGGGCTTCCCTGGTAGCTCAGACAGTAAAGAATGTGCCTGCCAGTGCAGGAGACGTGGGTTTGATTCCTGGGTCTGGAGGATCCCCTGGAGGAGGAAATGGCAGCCCACTCCAATATTCTTGCCTGGAGAATCCCATGGACAGAGGAGCCTGGCGGGCTACAGTCCGTGGGGTTGCAAAGAGTCGGACATGACTTAGAGACTAAACAAGAGCAACAGCAGGGTTCCTGAGGCCTGATGGAACAATGTGTATTTTCCTCAGTTCTCTCTCTCTCTCTGAAGCCCCTGGTGTGGCAGACTTGGCCTTGTCCGAGAACTGGGCCCAGGAGTTTCTCGCAGCTGGAGATGCTGTGGATGTCACTCAGGAGTATAATGAGACTGACTGGTCCCAAGAGTTCATCTCTGAAGTTACAGGTGAGGTTTGTCATGGGAAAATCTAAAATGGTTCCAACTGTGCAGAGTTCTACACTGTTATCCTCATTCATGTTTGTTTTTTTTTTAAACCCTCATTCATTTTAATATATAGAGTGATTTCAGCTGCTTATGACCTTTCTGAACTCTTGACTCTTTTCTATAGGGCACTGAACCAGGTTTTTCTTAGATGGTAATAGGGAATTGAAACTTATATTATGCAGAGGAGTGGGTTTGAACTGGTTGAGAGACTGGGAGGAGAGAGAGAACATGAGGAGTTAGGTTTTCTTCTTTGTTACCTGGAACTTTATTATTGTAGTTTGGTAGAGAGGATCCACGGATTGGATGGGTAGCAGTGTTGCCTAGGAAGAAAGAGCTGTTCACGGCATCACTGGGGATTCTGGATTAAGTTGTCCTGAGCAGGGTTGGAGCCTTGGAAAGTGGAATTGTGGAGTTCAAAGTCTTGAAGTGTATGGTCTTGGTGATGATAATAAAAATAATATTAGCTAATGTTTACTTCGCCATGAGCTAGGCTTTGTTTTAGTGCTTTAAATGCATTGTCCATTTAATCTTCCTGAAAACTCTTGAGGTTGTTACTGTTTTTGTTCTTAGTATATAGATAAGAAAACTGAGGCTGAAGGATTAAGTAGTTTGCCCAAGAAATCATGACTTTGTAAGTGGTGGAGTTGGAATTTGACTCTGGGTTTGAATGATTCTAGAGTTGGTGGGCTTACCCATACCAGGCCTGCATCTTAAGCTCTTCAGGGTCCCAGCCTAATTTGCCATCTTCGAGTTGTCTAAGTTCATCGCTCCCTGTGGGACTGCTGCTTCTCCCCTCAGCCTGTCTGAGGACAGGCCTGAGCAAGGGCCTTCTCTTCAGTTTTGCTTTTCCTGATTGCTCTCAAAGTGAGCACTGTTAGGCTATTTCCATTTAAGAAATCAAGGATAACAGGAGAGATAAAGGGAGAAAGTCACAAAGATTCTGGCCTCTCAGGGTCCTCCTGTCATCATAGTTACTGAATTTTCATGACACAATTAATGACCTAATGGGTACCTCCCACCCCCAATTATTTTTATTGTCCTAAAGATAGACCTTCCTCTACACACAGGAGAAAACCCCCAAAATCTAGCAACTAAAATAAAATAAAGCTGCTGATCTCTTTTATCATGACTCCCTTTCTCTCTTTTAAATTGGAGTTTAAGGAAGAACAGTGAGTGTTCTTGGTTTCTGGGCACTTTATATTGTCAAAGCCAGTTGAGATTCACAGTGACAAAAGGTAGATATTCTGCCTGCATTTTATAGACATGGAAATTGAGTTTTGAAAGGGTTAATATTTTGTCTGATTATCATTCAGTAACAGAGATGATATTCAAACTTATGTCTGACTCCAGGCTCCGTACTTAGAACCATTACACTATCATTGAGATCTTCTTTGGAATTGCCTCAACTGGAAAATCTGAGCTTTAACCACAAATGTCCCTCCACCAGACTAGTACTCACCTTTTTGTACAAACTTTAGCTTTAAGAGATGTCTCTTATTACAAAGATACTTCTGTAACTCATGAGTGTCAGTCATTTTTGGTAACTCAGGATGAGTTTTTAGTTATTATTGATGAGATTTTTGTTATTACAATTACTCAAGTGCTTGGAGCCATTGAAATCTTCCTTATCCTATAAATGAAGAGCTACTTTAGAAAATGTGTTGGACCTGTCTTACGTGTTAAATTCTCTTTGGGAGATCTCTCTCTTCCTCCTTTTGTTTCCTGGAGGCAAGGATGTGGAAAACTGGAAAGGAAAGTTGAGCTGTGTGGGATCTGTCTTCGTATAAATGCTCTGTTGCAGTAATATTTTGCTTTGTATGTAGTGGCCCTTAGGATTTATTGAATGAAAGAGTTGAGATCTGGCAGAAAGAACTAGAAGGAACTGACTTCCTAGTACAGTCCTTTGTGGTATCTGCAGAGATTTGGTTTCAGGACCCCTGTGGATGCTCAAGTCCTTCATATAAAATTGCATCATATTTGCATAGAACCTAACCTCCCATATGCTTTAAATCTCTGGATTAATTATAATATCTAATACAGTGCCAGTGCTTTGTAAATAGTCACCAGCATGGGACAAACTCACGTTTTGCTTTTTGGAACTTTTTGGAATTCCCCTGCCCCACCCCTCTGAATATTTTCCATCTGTAATTGGTTGAATCCGTGGACGTGGAATCCCTGGACACTAACCTCATAGCATTATGGCTGATATTTTCAGAATAGTGACATAGCCTGTTTCTTTGTGGATAAGTAGACTTCAAGTTGAGAGAAGGTTATATTCTTTAAATGTTTATTATTTTTAAGTCTCCATTATAAGGATTCCAGAATCTAGTTTAAAAGGAAACCGTTTTTCTTGTTTTAATGTTGTATGTGGAAATATAGTTCCTATGGAAGTTGCAAAACATGTACGAAAGTTTCTGTGTCTCTTTCCCTCTGTTTTCACCATTGGTCATATTTTGCATTTGTTCATTATGTACAATATCAAAATCAGAAAATTGCCATGATCCATGTATCTTATTAGATTTCACCAGTTTTATGTACTTTTATTTGTGTGTTTATAGTTTCATGTAGTTTTATCACATGCAGATTTGTGTAACTATCACTGCAATCAAGATTCAGAATTATTCCATTACTACATGAAGCTCATTTTTGAGTCTGACGTATTTCCTGATGGAACTCCAACCCTCCCCCCTTATTTGGCAATCTTCTGGGGCAAATAACTGTCCATCTTGTGATTGCTCAGCTCTAAAGAAGAGAAACATCTTTAAGGGGTTTTGAGTTTAGACTGCCTCAGGGAACATGGTGTGTGGGGTTTACAGGACAGTCATAAGAGATAAACCTGCTCTTTCATAGGAAGACCAGTGGCCAGAATTAGCAGATGGTGATTGGCGATAGATCTCCCCTTGATGGCAGCAGAAAGGCTGTGGAATAAAAGGAATAACAATCTCATTGTGATGTTTCCTCTTTTGTATGGCTTTGCCTTGAGCAGACAGGAATGAGGATAGTAGCTAATACTTGTTACTCTGTGCTTTACACTGGCATTATCCCATCTGGTCTTCACAGGAATCCTGGTGAGGTATCTGTTATTATCTCTATTTTCACAGATAAGGACTTAGAAACTTAGGGAGTTGACTGATTCGTGGGGAGGGAGACGTGGGGCAGGAGACGCACAGTGAGTCAGTGATAGAGTTGGGATCCTAGCGCAGGTAGGCTGACCCTAGAACCTGCCTTCTTTCTTTTTTTTATTTTTTGAGTTTAATGAATGAATTTGGCTGTGTCAGGTCTTAGCTGTGGCACACAGGCTTCTCTCTGGTCATATCAGGAGGGCTCCAGAGTGTGGGGTCTCTAGTTGTGGCATGTGGGCTTGGTTGCTGCGCAGCGTGTGGGATCTTCATTTCCCGAATTAGGGATCAAACCTGTGTCTCCTGCATGGAAGGCAGATTCTTAATGGACCACCAGGGAAGGCCCTAGAACCTGCCTCTAGACCACTGTGTTATTTAGCAGATGCAGAAACTTCCATAGATAGAAGTAGGAACTTCCGAGTTTCTGACTGTTGAGTTGGCGCTCACGTTTCTAGATGAGATGAACACACACTGAGAATTGAAGTGAGGTGGAGGCTCTGAGTCAGATGTGTGGTATCTAGGTTAGGTTGCTGGGTATCACTCTAGGATCTCCTGGCTCTGGATAGTCCCTCCCACTCAGCAGGCCTTAGTTCCTTCAATCTCACAGGCAAGCAGATGGATCTGGTTTTCTATAAGATTTTCCCAAAAAGCATTGAAGGCCAGGTAGTATTTTTTGATTGTTTTATTTTGCGTCCTTTGTTGGAGTAGATTCCCGATGCCAGGAAATCTGAATCTCATGGCCACTATGGTTAAACACCCAATTATGGCTCTTGGATGATGATGCATCTCTGGGATTTTTTTTTTTCCCTAAACTTCTTCTTGTCCATTGTAGAGTCTGGGTCATTTCGTATTTTTTCTGTTGCTTCTTATCCTGTAAAGGAGGATTGCACAGAACTGGTGTTCTCTGTAATTCGAGGGGTGTTCGTGGCCAGAATATGCTTTTGCGAAACATTCCAGCTGAAGGCATGAATGGAGGGTGAGGAGAAGGGACTGGTTATTTTTCAACAGAACAGGATAGGGGTATTAGGCATTTCCTTATTAGGTCTCCAGACTTGAGCCAACAGTATAGCTGGGGCAAAGGAAAGAGAAATGTTGCCTGTAAAAGCCAGTGAGGGAAATCAGGATATAAATGTCAGGAGCTCTTGAAACTAAGAGACCAAGTCCATGATCAAAAAAGTTGTCAACCGAATCTTTCATTTTATTGCTAATAAGTCACTCATTATTTATGATTAGGTTATATCTGTGAGTCTTGGTTTTTTTTTCTTTTTCAGATTTTGGCATTGTTTTCTCAGATGTTGAGATTAGCTTGTTGAAATTATTCAGACAGAGTGCAGTTCAATGGAATAGAAAGTTCTGTTATAAATCAATACTGAGAAGGTCACCTTGCCTCCTTGGTGTTAAAGGTGATGACAGAGCTTGAAAAGACAGGATGACCATGTGTAAGGGCAAGAGGGCAGAGCAGAAGGAAAGAAGACCACAAGCCCATCATTCACTTCGTGTACTAATTCCTTAGGGCCCCTTTAAATCCTTTAATCCGTCTCTCTCTCTCTCTCTCTCTCTCTCTTTATTTCTGGCCTCAGAATAGTAAAGAGCAAAGTCCTGCAGGTTGAGCAAAGTTCAGCAGCCTCATTTGTTATGTTTATTCTGAGATTGCCTTGGTGCAACCTTTGTCACGAGAGCTTCTGAGACAGTTTCTGGAATTAGACAGAAAAACGTAGCTCTCAAAACCAGTCAGAAGTGACAGAAGTCAGAATAGTGTTTATCCCGGGTGGGGTGGTTGCGGGGGCCCGCGAGAACCCGCGAGGGAACTGGAGACGGTCCATGCCGTGGTCTGGAGTGTGTTCATAGGTAGAAATTAATGAAGCAGCACACCTAAGTCTGGCCCACGCTACATACTTTCATGATTGTATGTTATGTCTCAAAAAAAAAGATCCAGTGGGCAGAGTGGACCCATACATCGCTAGGTCTGGCTCAGCATTCTGCTCCTCAGATTCTCTTGGTGATACATTATGTTAGGATAAAATACGAGCCTCCTGTGGCCTGGAGGGCGTGAACTGTATAGACAGAGGACAGACAGAGGCTTAAGGAGTGGGAGCGCCCATGTCTCCCCGGTCCCCTGAGGTCCCCACATCACTTCTGAGGAAGCCGGAAGCCCGGCGCCTGGTGTCTTAGAGAGCACTCTTGTATTTCAAACAAAAAGGGTTTGGTCCATACCCCTCCCCTGAGCCACCTCATTTGGTCTCCTGTCCCCAGCTCAGTACATTTGTCCCCCCAGGCCCCTGGGGACTAGGTTGGATATTGAAAACTTGGTAGTGTTTTCTTTTGACCAGGGGTATCTGTGAGATTCTGCCTTACTTGGTTCCTATTCTCCCCTCCCTGCTCCCTTGCTGACTGCCCACCTCTCTGCTCCTTGCAGACCCTTTGTCCGTGTCCCCGGCCCGCTGGGCTGAGGAGTACCTGGAGCAGTCAGAAGAGAAGCTGTGGCTGGGAGAGCCGGAGGGAACGGCTGCCGCTGATCGCTGGTGAGTCCAGCCTCTTCTCTCTGGATGGGCTCTGTGGAACGAGCATTGGACAGTCCCCTTCCTCAACCTCTTGTCTGCTCCTGTGCCCCCCAAGCTCCTCCATCCACATCCTCAAACCTATTTGCAGCCCCTTCATTACCTACTCTAAGGCTTCCACTTGTACTGTTACCCCAGTTCATTTATGTTTCAAATGAGATTGAATCAAGAACCCTTACTATTGTACCAAGAATTCATAGCTTTATCTGACGCACCTGTTTCCCTTTAATTTGGAGCCTGCTACTGTCTGTTCCTTCTCTCTGTCCCAGAGATGGTCTGGGGAAGAGAGAGGTAGAAGCATGTAGCTAGTGCTCTGCCCCTCCTGCCCAGAGGTCCTTCTCTAATGTAAAGTGGAATTCGTGGGGGTGTGGTCACCCTCTCTGTTCCCCGATGAGGATTCTTTAACTACCGCGGGCGGGGAGTGGGGAATGGCGAGGGCAAGGTAGTGGCAGACCCACGTGTACAGTTAGCGCATCCTCGCCTGTTCCAGGTATGATGAATACCAGCCCGAGGAGGACCTGCAGCACACAGCCAGTGACTTTGTGGCCAAGGTGGATGACCCCAAGCTGGCTAACTCTGAGGTAAGCTGCATCTCACCACTGCTGCTTCATCCGAGAAGTCAGGGGAACCCCTCCCTTACCCCCGTTTAGTTTAAAGAGAAAGAGCTGGGACCCAGGGTCCGTCCTTCCTCTCTGGGGAGCAGAGACTTAGGGCCCTGCCTCTTCCCCCGAGTCTTCTTGCCTGCACTTCCTTGCCTGCTAACCCTCTGTCCTTTCTGTGCCGTCTCCCATCTTTAGAGCCAGAGATCCCCCTCTCTCTTTCCGCTTTTTCCAGGGTCCTTAGCGTATCTTGTCTGAAGCTAGAGGTGGTCCTCAGGGAGAGGGGTCAGGGCAGGCTCCTCTGGGCATGGTTGAGAGGGCACACCTGCAGGTCCTCTCGCAAGTGGCCCGTGTGTGTCTCTGTGCCCCAGTTCCTGAAATTCGTGCGGCAGATTGGCGAGGGGCAGGTGTCCCTGGAGCCCGGCGCAGGGTCAGGCCGAGCTCAGGCAGAGCAGTGGGCGGCAGAGTTTATCCAGCAGCAGGTAGGCTCCCGTCACCTCCCAGCCCCACCCCGGAGCTGCTGGTGCCCCCGGCCGTGGGCCCAGGGGTCCCAGAGGGTGAAGGGAACCTATTGCCAGCTTGTTTGGTAGCATCCAGGTCCTGAGTGGGCGGGAAAGAGATTCTGAGAATGTTCTTCTCAGAAGTGCCCAGGTTGGTGGTGTCTAATGGGTGTTCACTGAGTGTTTGGTGGGTAGAAAATCGGTGGTGGTGCTATGGCCAGCCTGCTTTGTTACAGGGTACGTCAGAGGCCTGGGTTGACCAGTTCACAAGACCAGTAAACACGTCTGCCCTCGATATGGAGTTTGAACGAGCCAAGTCGGCCATAGAGGTGAGAACAGCTGGTGAAGTGTGCCCAAGCCAGGAGGAAGTGCTCCTGTGGAGAGAGTGGGTGTCCCAGCGCTAGAGATGACGGATGTTGTATTTCATAACGTTCTGGATCATCTGTGTCAGAATTACTTGGGATGGGGTGTGAGTGTGAGTGATAGTCACTCAGTCGTGTCTGACTCTTTGCAACTACATGGACTGTAGCTTGCCACACTCCTCTGTCCGTGGAATTCTCCAGACAGGAATACTGCAGTGGGTTGCTATTTCCTTTGCCATGGGATGGTGTGGGTGCCTGTCAAAAACACCAGTTCCTGGGCCTCCCAGACCACTGAGTCAGGATCTGGAAACAGCATCTGGGAAGAGCAGCAAAGGAAAGCTTTCCGGTGATCTGAGACATGTGGGAAAGGAAGAGCTATGCACAGGGAGCCCACTGTAGTGGCACAGAGAGCAGGACGGGGCCGTCACAATGGACCTTCTTTCCTATCTGCCCTCCCTCCCTTACAGTCTGATGTCGATTTCTGGGACAAGTTGCAGGCAGAATTGGAGGAGATGGCAAAGCGTGATGCTGAGGCCCACCCCTGGCTCTCTGACCATGACGACCTCACATCCGCTTCCTATGACAAGGTGAGAAGTGGCTGTTTTCACGTTGCAGGGTTTCCTTCTTTTATTGTCTCTCCTTTAATCCTGAATTTGAAGGGTACCCACATTTAAATAATCATTTTCTTGAGCCCCCTTCCATGAAAAGGAAGCCTGGATTACTCCCTAGCGTGCTAAGTCACTTCAGTGGTGTCCAGCTCTTTGTGGCCCCATGGACTATAGCCTGCCAGGCACCTCTGTCCATGCGATTCTCCAGGCAAGAATACTGGAGTGGGTAGCCATTCCCTTCTCCAGAGGTCTTTCTGACACAGGGATCGAACCTGCGTCTTTTAAATCTCCTGCATTGGCAGGTGGATTCTTTACCATTAGGGTCACTCCATGTTCTTCTCCAGTCATTGAAAGTATTCTTTATTCTTGGAATATAAAAGTTAATAACAATAAGTGACATAGTACCTGAAACAGAGGTTTGCTCATGATGCGTTAAGAGCACAAAAGAAGGAGCTCTGCTTTGGAGGTTGGTTGAAAGCATTTTAAGAACACTGATAGCTCCTTTGGTAGAAAATGTTAGGTAGTAGGCCATCTCTGCCCTCCAACTTAGTATCTATTTACTTATTTGTTTAAAAAAATTAATTTATTCTCTTGGCCACGCTGCAGGGCATGGGGATCTTAGTTCCCCGACCAGGTCCCCCGCACTGGAAGGCGGACTCTCAACCTCTGGACTGCCAGGGAAGTCCCTGTTTTTAGATTCTTGAACCCTGTTTTGACATCATTGATACCTTGGGTGGAATATTGCAAAATTAGGATTAGAAGCATTTGAATTAACGTTCCACAAAAATATGCAAACTTTATTATCATATATGAACAATCTGGATTTTATTTGCCTTTTGCTGTTACTGAATTATATGTCAGTAGTAGTGCTTTTTTTTTTTTTCAGATGTGGTTCTGACTCTGTCAAGTAAATTCATGGGTCTCTGAATGTAAATTTTTTTATTCATGGTCCTTAAATTTGCAAGACTGTAGCCATAGCTTGAGCAGCTATTGTAGACTGTTAAAATGAAGCAGAAAATTCTGTGATGGGATACACTCTACTTGGCAGTGATTCTGTTTTTGCAGTATGATCCTGTGAAAGTTTGAGCAGACCAGACAGTGGATCAGGCCTAATGATTAGACTTTTTAGGCTGTAACAGTGATCCCAAGCTTATCCTGCATCTTGTAGGTTGTTACGGGCTTCCCTGGTGGCTCAGACAGTAAAGAATATGCCTGCAATGCAGGAGAACCAGGCTCGATCCCTGAGTAGGAAAGATCCCTGGAGAAGGGAATGGCTGCCCACTCCAATACTCTTGCCTGGAGAGTCCCATGGACCGAGGAGCCGGGTGGGCTGTAGTCCATGGTGTCACACAGAGTCTGACATGACTTAGTGACTGAGCAACAACATCCCAAGTCCATCTCCTGTATGTCGTGTTCCTTAAATCTCCATTGTAATTATTTAATTTTTATCTGTCACAAATAATTTGTGATGGCTTACAGTGGTTTAGAACTTTGCTGGCAGGATTTAAGCATTTCTGGTTCTTGAGCTCTTTCACAGTGATAGTGAAGAGGGCCTCATCTATGTTCTTATTTTGTAGTTTTATTCTGGTTTTCCCTTAAATATATTCAGAAAGGGCCTTGCCCCTTGTTTTCATTCTGGTGTGTTGTTTTGTGGTGGTGACCCCTGCTCTCCTCAAAGGAGCGTTTTGTTCCCTTGTCACAATGACATGCTTGCTAGGAATCCAGTTTACCTTACACCTCTCTGCTGCGTGGACGGCCCCGGGACAGAACTCAGCACAATAGCATCCTAACCCCTCAAATGAGAACACCTCCACAGAACAGAACGTGACTCTGAAGACTTTCTGCCCTCAGGATTTTGGAATTTAGCTTCCATTTACTATCAGATACAGATTAATACTAATAACTTTTAAGAATGAAACTGGAGAATAAATTTTTTCAAAGTGCTTGAACACATACTATCCTCTCAGTGTGCACAGGACTCTGTGAGTTGGGTGAAAGTTGCATTTGAATAGCAGAGCCTCAAATCACATTTCCTTTATATATTATCTCACTATTACAAGATAACAAGAAATGCCCTTTGAATAGCTAAAGAGAGCTTATCTCATACCCTAAGCAGATCCTGTTAAGAAATGTGCTCTGTCCAGTGCTGAGGAGTCAAGGATGTGGAAATACCAGCGATAAAGACTTCCTAAAAATAAGTTTAATTGCAGTGTGGATCAGAGTTTGCCAGGCTTTCCAGCTGCTGGGAGCAGGGTAGCAGCGTGGGCTGACTTCACTGTGTTGTGGACAGTCTCCTTCGTGACATGAAGGGTTTGCCAGCGTTTCTCCGGATCCCTTTGTGGAGACCCTCTGCTTTCTCTCCGCCTCTTGCCTGTCTTGGTTGTCATCTCTCATTCCCACTGCTCCGTAGCAGCTCCCTCTGAGGTTGCTCCTTCTGAGACCGGGTCTCACCTGGCTCCTCTTCCTTGTAGGGGTACCAATTTGAGGAAGAGAACCCCCTGCGGGACCACCCCCAGCCTTTCGAGGAGGGGCTGCGGCGGCTCCAGGAGGGGGACCTGCCCAACGCCGTGCTGCTCTTCGAGGCAGCTGTGCAGCAGGACCCCAAGCACATGGAAGTGAGCGGCTCCTCCTTCTGACCTGATTAGAGAGGTCTCCCCCACTCTTGAGGGAGGCCCCTAAGCGGGTAGTGCACAAGGGTTAGGGTCTGGGTGACGGCCAGGGGTGGGGGCCTGGGAGTGAGATGGTGAGTCTGTGGGGAGCCAGAGGAAGGGACGATGACTATGCGGGTGATGAAATCTGGCACCTTCTCTCTAGGCTTGGCAGTATCTGGGGACCACCAGGCAGAGAACGAGCAGGAACTTTTAGCCATCAGTGCGCTGCGGAAGTGAGTCCTCTGAAGAGGGGCATGGGTCAGGGAGGGGTGAGGTGGTCTTGGAGCTCTGCAAACAGCGTTTAGAGCAACAGGTCCTGGTCTTTTTTCTGGCCACTAACGAGTGTTTTTTCATGTTGAAACTCTAAGGTTTGGAGTGAACTTGGGAATAATTGTCTCCATTCCCTCCCCAGCTTTTGGTTTTATTTGGAGGACCCTGGCTGATTCCTCAACTGCTGAAATGTCCCCTTTCTCAGATCTGTGACTTTATTAATGACCCACCAGTAGGGGATTCCTCTGTATCTGGATGGAGGGAGTTGGCAGGTAACTCTAGGCTTGGATTGCAGGGTGCCGCTGCTGAGACCAGCCCTGTCCCAATTGGTCCAAACAGGTGCCTGGAGCTAAAGCCAGACAACCGGACAGCCCTGATGGCACTGGCTGTGAGCTTCACCAATGAGTCCCTGCAGCGGCAGGCCTGTGAGACCCTGCGAGACTGGCTGCGCTACACACCGGCCTACACCCACCTGGTGGCACCTGGGGAAGAGGGGGCCGGTGGGGTGGGCCTGGGCTCCAGCAAGCGCATCCTGGGGTCCCTATTGTCCGAGTGAGTGAGGGGCTCCTGGGGTGGCGGGTGGTGACCAGGGAGAGGGAGGACCTGGACAGTGGAAGTTGGGGTAGATTGCCGCTCAGTTCTGGGGGATTGGGAGACTCAGGGTTGGAAGGAAGGAAGGGTTCAGGTGGACGGATGCATAGTGGGCTAATGAAGGGAGTACTGGGAATATAGACGTATCCATCCACCTGCCTTTCTGCATCTTTGTCTTCCTCACCCAGCTCCCTGTTTCTTGAAGTAAAAGAGCTCTTCCTGGCGGCTGTGCGCCTGGACCCGACATCCATCGACCCTGACGTGCAGTGTGGCCTAGGGGTCCTCTTCAACCTGAGCGGGGAGTATGACAAGGCGGTGGACTGCTTCACCGCCGCGCTCAGCGTCCCCCCGACGTGAGCATCTGGGGAGGAGGGGAGAGAGGCCCTGACTCCGTGTCCCAGGGAGGCGTCATTTGATGGGACCTTAGTGTCACGGGGTGTTTCCTTCCAGTTCTGCATCTTGGTTTCCTTGGGAGAATTGGGAGGGGAAGGGCGGGAGTCCAAGCTCATCTGGGCTTAGGGGAGTCTGTGGGCGTGAGTGGTTATGTCGTGACCTGTGGAGACAGGAATGGGATCGTAACATGCTAGAGAAAGAGAGTGGGGAACCAGAGGAGATGAGGCAGAGTTGGATGTGAGCCTGGCTGGTGTTTCTAACCCTTGGCCATCTCTGTCTTAGGACTATTTGCTGTGGAATAAGCTAGGGGCCACCCTGGCCAATGGAAACCAGAGTGAAGAAGCAGTAGCTGCGTACCGCCGGGCCCTTGAGCTCCAGCCTGGTTATATACGGTCTCGCTACAACCTGGGCATCAGCTGTATCAACCTTGGGGCCCACCGGTAAGAGTGTCTGCTGAGGAGGGAATGAATGAATGAATGAGTGAACGAACAAATGGATGAATGAGTGAGTGAACAAATGAATGAGTGAGTGAACAAATGAATGAGTGAGTAAATGAACAAATGAGTGAACAAGTGAATGAATGAATGAATGAATGAGTGAATGAACTCCTCCCTGCCGTGGGCCCTGGCTCCTCCTCCTCTGATCTGTTACTTGACCACCAGGCCCAGCTTGCTTTCTCCCCTCGCCCACTGACTTGCCTCCTTCCCTGGGTGTCCTCTTACCAGCTCTCATGCCTCTGCCCTGCAGGGAGGCTGTGGAGCACTTTCTGGAGGCGCTGAACATGCAGAGGAAGAGTCGGGGCCCTCGGGGTGAAGGGGGCGCCATGTCAGAGAATATCTGGAGCACCCTGCGTCTAGCCTTGTCCATGTTAGGCCAGAGTGATGCCTATGGGGCAGCTGATGCCCGGGACCTGCCCACCCTCCTAGCGATGTTCGGCCTGCCCCAGTGACAGTGGGATGAGCTGCCCTGCGAGTGCTGCTTGGAGGGGTCCCTGCGCTGGACATGATTCCCTCTCCCCAAATGGGCCTACCAAGGGGGCGGGCTGATGACCACAAGCGGTACCGCCTCTCAGGGGCCACCTCCGCGTAGGGGTGGCTAGTCTGCATTCTAGTTCCTGCATAATTGTAGGAAAAGGAGCCGTGTCATCGGAGCCCTTGGTAATTCAAGGGCTGTCCGTCCAGCTCCCTGTCTCTGCTCATCATGCCCTTTCTTGGTGCTGCTTTTGGTTAGGACCCAAAGATAGAGGGTAACTGTTGTCATCAGCTGCCGTTTCTGATGGGTCTGCCACATTTGTAACATCTGTCCTCCCCGACCTTTCCCAGGAATTGATAATCACGCAGCCTCCTCAGGCAGTGGTGTGGGGCAGGTCCTACTGAGCACCTCTGTGATGACCGTGTCTAGGGTGGCATGTGAGATTGAAGTATTGATCTGGCTTAGTGGAGCCGGGTTTTTAGGGGTACTTGTGGTTCTGTCATCCTTGGACCTCCCCTGGGTGCAGCTTGGGTTTCCTGGTTGCTGCTGCACACAGTGATGGGCATCGTTGCAGGAGGGGTCTTCAGGGACTACTGGGGTCAGTTGCTGCAGAGTATTTGGGTGGGGGGAGTGGGGAGCAAGGCTTGTTGTGGACTGAGCCCCGAAGGGACCAGATGGGCTCAGGTCCAGGGCTCTGGTCTGGGGCTTGTGGAGGGAGGACAGAGCAGGGACGAGGACTGTCCCAAGTGTGGCCATCCCCCTCCGCTTAGAACGACCTGTGAGTCAGAATTGAGCCAGCCCTTCTGGAAAGCCAGTTCAGAAATTGCCACCTTGTCAGATCCCCAACAAAGAGGGGGTCCAGCTTTACCTTGAGCCTCTGCCTGCCTTCTTCCCCCGTACCACCTCCACAGGGGGAGGGTGAGCATGGATTCTGCCAGGAGACACACTCACCCCAAAAATGCCTGAGGTGGCCACGAAGCCGCTTGCCTTGTCTTCAGTAGCTAATGACCAGAGAGATTTTTTTTAACTACCATGGTCCCAAGGTTCCATCCTGAAATTTATTTTTATTTGTATGAATATGTGTAAATGATTTAAAAAATAAAGCTGTAAAATATTTGTATGAAGAATAAATGAAACTGACATGGCTTTGAGTCCTGCTATTGGGTGTGCAGTTGGTGTGGTGGGAGGGGAGTTGCTGTTTTTAAGTTAGTGTTCAACAGTTTTTCTCTCTTTATCTTTCAAATTCTCACTAGAACATTGATTACCCAGCATCTACCCAGTAATTATTCAGCACCTAATACACGGGAGGTACACGAATGAGATGGTCAGGGTCCCTGTGTTCGTGGCACTGATGGTTTAGCAGGAGAGTCAGGTGTTTAGCAATCACACATTTTAACTTGTGTTACTTCAATACAGAAAAATATGGGGTACAATATAATTGCTTGGTATTTTTTATTACAAATTATTACATGGAAAGACTTCAGTAGTCTTTTTCAATGCTTAGGGCATTGAGATGCCAGCATTTCAATGCTGGGTCCACGGGGTTTTATCAGAAACTAGAGACATATCAAGATGGGTCTCTATCCTAGGGAAAAATTTTAAAATATGCATATTTACATCTGGAGGTAAATGTCTACGGCCATGTTAGAATTTGAAATGTCTAAAAGAGAACTGGTTCAGTAATCCAGACAGTGAAATCTTATTTAGCTATTTAGTTATATTTAGGGAACAGTATCCAATGACAAAGCTAATAATATAATGAGAAAGAAAAGGTTAGCAAACATTTTACAAGTTATCTCAAGAAGAAAATACATTGAAAAGAAGAAATTCCCAGTATGGTAAATGTGTCAAGATTGTGAGCAACTTTTGCCCTGCTTTGTCATACTTCTCTGTAATTTACAAATTTCCTTCAGTTCAGTCGCTCAATCATGTCCGACTCTGCGACCCCATGAATCGCAGCACGCCAGGCCTCCCTGTCCATCACCAACTCCCAGAGTTCACTCAGACTCATGTCCATCGAGTCCGTGATGCCATCCAGCCATCTCATCTCTGTCGTCCCCTTCTCCTGCTCCCAATCCCCCCAGCATCAGAGTCTTTTCCAATGAGTCAACTCTTTGCATAAGGTGGCCAAAGTACTGGAGTTTCAGCTTTAGCATCATTCCTTCCAAAGAAATCCCAGGGTTGATCTCCTTCAGAATGGACTGGTTGGATCTCCTTGCAGTCCAAGGGACTCTCAAGAGTCTTCTCCAACACCACAGTTCAAAAGCATCAATTCTTTGGTGCTCAGCCTTCTTCACTTAGTGTGTGTGTAATACTTTTATAGGAAAAAAAAAAAAAAACCAGACAACATTATGGAGAGGAGAGCATCTGTTACTGCCACCTGGGTCTCTGAAGGGCGGCAGTGCAGGGCCCACAGTCCTGGGAGTGGGCTGGGCAGGCTGATGCAGAAGTTTGTGGTGTGGAGATAAGGAGAAATGTTTGGCAGAGTAAATAGCCTAGGAGTTGAGTTAACTTCCGGTTTAAGCAACATCTCCAGGTTGATCTGCTCTGCCTTGTGTTTGGGAGCATGAAGATGTCCAAGTGGACGCTCTTCGCATCAGGGCCGGATGCATCTTGAGGCCACGTCAAATTCAGCCAGTATTTATTGAGCCCCCATCATGAACCAGATGCTTTTGGGTACCAAGGATGCAATTCACAAGGCAGACAAGGTCCCTGTGCTCATAGCTAATGTTGAAGGAGCAACAGAATAAAGAAGTAAATAAAACCTCAGGGACCTCTCTGGCGGTTCAGTGGCTAAGACTCTATGCTTCCAGTGCAGGGGTCTTTCTTGGGTTTGATCCCTGGTCAATGAACCAGATTCCACAGGCTGCAACTAGCGATTTCTCATGCTGCAGCTAAGACCGAGGGCAGCCAAACGCACAAATAAAAAGAAAACCTCAGTCAACGTGCTTTGAAGAAATAGAATCGCACATTGCACTAGAGAGTACAGTGGAGGGTTTGTGGGGGCAACGTTAGACAGTGTGGTCAGAAAAGGCCTTTGTCGTGAGGTGGTCTGATGGGAGGAGCCAGAGTGGGGGGTGCGGGAGGAGCCAGTGGTATGGGGGGTTCTGGTGGGAACCTGGTCGAGGTCCCAGGGGGAATGACAAGTCTCTGATCTAAGGCTAGAAGAGCGGTGCAGTCCAAGGGGACGGAGCTGGAGTGCAGGGAGAGGAGGAGTAGCAGACAGAGTGGAGGTGGTCAGGAGCATGATAGCTGGGCTCTTTTTAATTATGGTGGAGAATTTCAAGTTCATTCTAAATTCCACAAGAAAACACTAGAGAGTTTTAAGCAGAAAAGACACGGTATGGTTTAGTTTTAAAATCTGGGAGCTTCCATGGCGGCTCAGTGGTAAAGGATCCGCTTGCCAATGCAGGGGACACAGGTTTGATCCCTAATCTGAGAAGATGCCACATGCTGTAGAGCAACTAAGTCCCTGTGCCACATCTATTGAGCTGGGAGCCCAGGAGCTACAACCACTGAGTCCACATGTAGCAACTACTGAAGGCTGCGTGCCCCAGAGCCCATGCTCCCCAATAAGAGAAGCCACTGTAACGAGAAGCCCGAGCACCACAGTTAGAAAGTGGCTCCTGCTCACCACAACTAGAGAAACTCCATGCCGCAATGAAGACGCCACACAACCAAAAATAGTAAATAAGAAAGACAGTTCTGGTTGCAGGGTCTAGGCTGGAGATGGTGTGAGGATAGGGATGGGTGGCAGAGAGATACAGGAAACGGGACGGATTTTGTAGGTACAGATGCTAGAACTTGCTGCTGGACTGGATGTGGAGGGTGAGGGCAGGAAGTGAAGGCTGACTCCTCAGCTTTTGGCTTCAACAACTGCAGGAATGGTGTTGCCCTCAGTAGAGAAAGGGGAAACTGGGTGGAGCACATTTGGGAAGGAAAATACCAAGTTCTATATGGAACACGTGAGATGGGAGGCAGAGGTCTCTCCAAGTATAGACAACAAGTATCGATAGATGAATTGTATATGTAAGTCTCGGGAAAAGTCAGGGCTTGGTATATAAATTTCAGAGTCTTATTTATATAGATGGGCCTAAACCCCCAAGACTGGATATGTTTGCCTAAAAAATTCATCGAATTTCTCCCTCCCTACTGGCTCTTTTAGGCTTTCCTGGTGGCTCAGTGGTAAAGAATCACCTGCCAATGCAGGAGATGTGGGTTCAATCCCTGGTCCAGGAAGATCCCCTGGAGAAGGAAGTGGTGACCCACTCCAGTATTCTTGCCTGGGAAATCCCATGGACAGAGAAGCCTGGCGGGCTAAAGTCCATGGGGTTGCAAAAGAACCAGACACGACTGAACAACTGAACAACAACTGGCTCTTTCATTTCGTTAAATAAGCATGCACAAAAGTCGAACCGATCCCCTGATCAATCAGCCAAACAAAATAATCTTTTCTTAGCCATGAATACCCCCAGCCCCAGCCTGGCCCCTCTCTCAAGAAGCCAAGCTCCTTCAGGATCCATGCTGAGTCTGATGGAGCAGGGCTTGCCTTGACCATTAAGGGTGTTGCAGAGGACACTGACAGATGACGAGTTGCTCCCTGGTGACTGCAGGTGGTGCATGCTTGTTGGCTCTGCTCTCGTTTACATGGGCTAGGAGGAAGGGGGAGAGTAAGGGAACAGAGCTCGTCCATGGCCAACTAATAAGACAATCAGAAGAGAACTTCACAAACCACACACAGGATTCTCAAGAAAATGTCAATAGAGCACAAAAGGACTTCTTTGGACTAATAAACATTATTTTTTAAAAATATTTATTGAGGTATGGTTGATTTGCAATGTTGCCTTAGTTTCTGCTGTATGGCAAAGGGAATCATTTATACATATACATATATCCACTGTTTTCTTTTCCCATGTAGGTCATTACAGATTATCGAGTAGAGTTCCCTGTGCTATACAGTTGTTGTTCAGTTGCTCAGTCGTGTCTGACTCTTTGCAACCCCATGGACTGCATCCCGCCAGGCTCCTCTCTCCATGGGATTCTCCAGACAAGAATATTGGAGTGGGTTGCCATTTCCTCCTCCAGGGGATCTTCCTGACCTAGGGCTTGCACTATGTTTCCTACACTGGCAGGCAGATCATTAACCACTGAGCCACCAGGGGAGCCCAAATACAGTAGTGCTTATTACTTAACTATTTTGTATATAGTAGTATGTACATGTCCATCCCAATTTCCCCATTTATCCTCCCCCTTTGCCCCTGGTAGCCATAAGATTAATAACACGATTTTCTAAGTGAAAATGCAATAGAGAAACAAAAGGAGGATGATCACTACTGAGAACCAAACTGATGGTCTGAAAAGCAAGCAAAAACTGTAGAAAGTTATAAAAAAGCAGACATAATAATGAGGGGAAAGACAAGGGATTGGCTCGACAGATCTAGGAAATCTAATGTGTAAAACTTAGAAATTGCAAAAGAAGAATGAATGAATAAGTAAGTTAAATGAATAATGAAAATTGTCCTGGGGCTCATGGCTCAATTAAAAAGCTCTTACAGGATTCTACCAACCCAACTGACACCAGGAAGCACAATTTTTAATTAATCTTAAAAGCTATACTGAGCCCTATATGAGATTAATTGAAAATTGTGCTTCCTAGTGTCAGTTGGGATGATGGTAGGATTCTGAATAGCAGCGGCTGTTTGGAGACACTTAATCATAAGGGCAAGGCAGCCATAATCACTGTAATAGATGGCAAAGTTGGAGCAGAAATCAGATGACCCTGACCCATAGGAAACTAGGGCAATGAATAACAGACCGTAGCGTTCCATGGAGTGAGTGGTGGACAGTCCAAGAGAGAATTGCAACGGGCTGATGTCAGTTGCTGCGATGGAAAAGCATGATCCCGTGACCAGGTTCAAGGTCTTAGTTATTGATTGAAAGGAAAGCTACTTTCTTTTGAAAGGAATCCTGCAATGCTACCACAAATACATTCAATAAATATTCTCCAAATCCTCTCTGAAGAGACCTATGGCTGTATATCAGAGTACTCATATACTAGACAAAGGAGGACACTCAGATTTTCAAGGGACCTACAATGCCATCAGTGACCTTGCCTGGTAAACTGAGGAGTGAATGAAGCTGGGAGTAAATGGAATTGGGATCCAAATCTTCTTCCTAGTCGGTCTAATGTGTTTCTTTCAGCATCTAGCTTTTCCTGACTAATGCAATTAGGTAATAACTAAAACCATCCTCCCCTCTAGTTTCCCAGTTTGGAAACCTTCCTTCCCAACTCTCCCTCACTCCCACATCCCATCAGTTACTAAATTGTAACTGAGCCTTCCTTATTCATTGTTTAAAATGATCAGTTATATAACTCTTGCTATAAAGACTTCATTCAATTTAAAATATAATTTATGAACACAATCAAGAAATTCCTTTTAACTTCACAAGAATGCTATCAATGACATTGAAACTCTGTGCTTCCCTCTGTTTTATCTCTGCCTTTTCCTCCGAAGTAACCACTATCCTACTTTTTACAAAATACTTTTATCACATGTTTATGCTTCTCTAAACAGTAATGTGTTTATTTTAGAGTTTTCTAAAAATGATATTCTGTTGTAGTTTTCTGAGATTAGCTTGTCTTCATTTAACACTGTATTTTGCAACCATTCTTATTTTGGTGCTAAGCTGCAGTTCACAAATATTACTCAAGTTCTTTGTTCATCCTTCTGTTGATTAATATTTTGCTTGTTTCCACTTTGAGCTATAATGAATGAATTATTGCTATAAAATATTTTTGTTTCTGCCTCCTGGTGTACATGTACAAGAGATTTTTGAGAATATCCCAAGGAGTAGAATTATGAATGTTTAATCTGTAAGATAATGCTTGTTTCAAAATTGAGTGTGCCAACTTCCATTACCACCGGCAGTGTGTAAGAATTCCCACTGATCTATATTACCCCCATACTTAGTGTTGCTGGATTCCAATGTGCTCTCTAACTTGATATTAACCCTTGTTGTTCAGTTGTTAAATGGTGTCCAACTCTTTGTGACCCCAAATGTGGCATCTTAAAGTTTTACTCAGGTTGTACAAATGGGCTAAGTTAGTAGTCTATGGAATTTATACTAATGACTAAGATTAAGAAAATAATTTAAAAGACATTATTTGAATTATTAAATTTAAATATTAATAGAATAAACTCATTTAAACATCCATGTGCCCACCTACATACTTTTATATGCTCTTAATAATGACAAAGGTAATAACTTACTTTATCTCTAAAGCAAGTATAAGTAATGTAGGATGTTTCATTTAATCTAGGCTTTTAGAAAAAAAATTCAAAGTTTTACATAAGGGTTAATGCCATATTTGCATTTTTATTTTACAGTGTGGGAAAAATCAGAACAAAAATGTACAGAAATCTTGTATGTTCAAAGTTCATATACCAATTTACTTCAATTTGAGTGAATTTGGATTAAAATTTAATTCTCATTTATTTTTGCTATTGTAACTTCTATTTTTTGATTTTAAGATCTTAGGACAAGAAGATTTTAAAATATCTTTCAATTTGCAACAATACATTTGAAGAGAATTTAGACCTGAAATCTTCTGTATTCATTTTTATTTTCTCTTCAGCCTTTTATGGCTGATTGCCCATTAGCTTGTTGTCCATTTGTATTTCTTTTGCACTTTTTTGGGGAACAGTGCGGGAAACTTGAGCTCATAAAACTAAAGTAACATTTCTTTATTTTCATCCAAAAGCCCTTTAAAGGATATTTTTTTTCCTTAGAGAATTATTAAGAATTTGTTAGTTTATATACACTTGTCCATATGTATCTAGGTTTTTTCTTCTTGTCAATGTAGTATTTACTTCTAATCAAAAGATTTAAAGTTCAAAGCATTTCAATGTTTCATTTGAACAATTCTTTTCCAAGTAGGAAATCTCATCATTTTAAGATTTAGTTCTATGGCAATTCCCTGGCAGTCCAGTGGTTAGAACTTGATGCTTTCACTACCAGGGTCTGGTCTGGATTCTATCCCTGATTGGGGAACTTAAGATTTAAAAAACGAGTTAGTTTTATGAACTATTAGTTCATAGGAGATACTAATATATTTAATATATTTGGGCAAACTGGAGTGTAGCAATGTAGACTGTACTTTCATTTTCCAACTAGAAAGGAGTGAAATTGAAAGTCGCTTAGTCATGTCCGACTGTGATTCTCTAGGCCAGAATACTGGAGTGGGTAGCCTTTCCCTTTTCCAGGGGATCTTCCCAACCCAGAGATCGAATCCATGTCTTCTAGTATTGCAGGCGGATTCTTTACCAGTTGAGCCACAAGCGAAGCCCAAGAATACTGGAGTGGGTAGTCTATCCCTTCTCCAGGGCATGTTCCTGACCCAGGAATTTGACCGGGGTCTCCTGCATTACAGATGGATATTTTTACCAGCTGAGCTATCAGGGAAGCCCTTTCAACTAGGAAACTTCTCAAAGAGCTAGTGTACTTAAAGTTTGATTGGATATTTAGATTTTGTTCAGGTCAGTTCCGTTCAGTTCAGTAGCTCAGTCGTGTCGAACTCCAGTCCAAAAAATGCTCAAACTACTGCACAATTGCACTCATCTCACATGCTAGTAAAGTAATGCTCAAAGTTCTCCAAGCCAGGCTTCAACAGTACATGAACCGTGAACTTCCAGATGTTCAAGCTGGAATTAGAAAAGGCAGAGGAACCAGAGATCAAATTGCCAGCATCCGTTGGATCATTGAAAAAACATGAGAGTTCCAGAAAAATATCTACTTCTGCTTTATTGACTATGCCAAAGCCTTTGACTGTGTGGACCACAACAAACCCTGGAAAAGATTTTGTTGGAAGATGTATTAATTTTCTCTTGCTGCAAAAAAACAAAACAAAACAAAATACCCCAAAACTTAGTGGCTTAAAACAACAACAATGCTTGATTTCTTCTTCTTTTTTTCTTTTTAACATATGTCTTCTCCCTCCCACTTCCCACCCCACCCCACCCCCTAAAATCAGGTGCTCTGCGCTTGATTATTTCACATGATCTGGGGATTGGCAGCCCAGATAGTTCTGTTGTACTTACTTGGGTCCCTTCATGGGGCTGCCCACAGTCATCTGATGGCTTATGCAGGGCCCTTGATTGTTCAGGGTGTCAAAAGGGATTACAAGACCTTTTATGACCAAGTCTCTGGGGCTCACACAGTCTGACTTCCATCACCTTTTACTGGTCAAGGCAAATCATTTATTTTACAAAATTATACGTGAAATGTCGATTCAAGGGTGTGAAGAAATAGACTTTGTCTCTTGATGAGAAGCGGTGACACATTACAGAGATGTAGACACAGGAAGTGTGAGTTCTTTTCGGTTTTTCAATATAACTCATTTTTATTATGAGCCAAACTCATGAGTAAACTTTCATCATACCTTAGCTGCTTCATTTACTCCACGATAGTTTAATAGATACCATTCAGAAAAAAATAGTGCTTGAGTAAGCATGACATTTTTTGTCCCCAAATATATAGTCAGGCAGTTTGGAAAAAATATGAGTAAAATTAACATTTATTATAAATCAAACATGTCTTTTACAATTGCCAGAGAAGAAACTCCAGAAAAAAAATATTATTCACCCATTGCTAGATAAAAAAAATCCAAACTAATCAGACGAATGACATTTTAGCTATGAAAACATAATATTTAAGACAATTAAGTTTCAAGTTTGTATTCTAAATTTTTTTTACAAAGGATGAAATATAAATAAAGATTTAAGATAGTAATTGCAGTTACTATCACATATGAATCTCACGAAGTGTGATTTCTTTGAGGACTGTGTTACAATGATCTACCACAGTAGCCTTTGAGATTTCTTCCAGGATATATGTAGAATGCTTAATGGGCTTTCTTATATCATCTGTAGCAATTGAGGCATTTCCTGGCCTTTAAATTTAAAAATATTCTAGAGACAGGCAAATGAATCTCGATCAAATTTTCCTTTAGTGGAGAATATACAAATGGGTTTTGTTCAGTTTATCATTTCTTCTTTTTTTTTAATTGTTGCTGTTCAGTTATTAAATTGTATCCAAATCTTTGTGACCCATGGACTGCAGCATGCCAGGTCTCCCTGTCCTTCACTATCTCCTGGAATTTGTTCAAACTCATGTCCATTGAGCTCGTGATGCCAACCAAAAAAAAATTTAAATTGAAGTGGTAGTTGATTTATAATCTTTTATTAGCTTCAGGTATATTGTACAACTGAGTGATTCAATCTTTTTGCGGATTATACTCTATTAAAAGTTATCACAAAATAATAGCTATGTTTCCCTGTGTTGTACAAAATATCCTTGCTGCTTATCTATTTCATACAGTGTAGTTTTATCTCTTAATCCAATACCCCTATCTTAATTTTCTGTATCTGTGATTCAGTTTCTGTTTTCAATTTACCCATTTCTTTTCTCCAGAAATATATCACCACTGCAGATGCTGCTTTTGAGTCCAAAGGCTGGAGTTCCCTTTCAGTCCTGAAATTGAGATTTTCTGCTCACTGTCTTTCAATGTTCCCAGGCACTCATATAGGGAAACCAACTCCCAGTTGTTCAAACAATAGATGAAAATTATTAAAGTTTGGTCACATTGGCCATTACAGGGAGTCTTGTGTTTCAAAGAAAAGAAAAGAAATAGTCCAATCAGGGGGGAAATCCCTGCCCCTAATCTCAGGAAAAAATACTTAAACAGAGTGTCCTAGGATTTCTAGTAAATCACACATTTATCCCACACTTTAAGGCAGTGGGGCCTTTGTCTTGAGAAAAGGCTGTCACCTAAAGTTGTATCTTTTGTTCTCCTTTAAGTTCTATTTTGGGGTTCCCAGGTGTCTCGGTGGTAAAGAGTCCGCCAACCAATGCAGAAGATGTGTTCCACCCCTGGGTGGGGAGATCCCCTGGAGGAGGAAATGGTGACCCACTCCAGTATTCTGGCCTAGAGAATCCTGTGGACAAAGGAGTCTGGTGGGCTACAGTCCATGGGGTTGCAAAAGAGTCGGACACAGCTTAGTGACTAAAGAACAACAACAAATTCTATTAATATTCCAGTAAAAGTTTCCTAGCAGTTTGGGAACACTAAACTTCGTTCCTGTTGGACAACTTAATCACAAATGTCACAAAGAAAGAAATTATTTGTCTCAAGTTGAATAAATGTGTATCTAACTTGATAGCATCTTCAAATAATTTTGAAAAAATTCAAGAGGACAGAGCTCAGATCACTTTTCCTCTAAACCTGATTCCATAGGCTTCATCGGTTCAAAATATTTATGTGCTGATGCCACTAACATCATCTGGGAACCACCGCTGTGCAGAAAAAACTGTGACTGCCACCACTGTTATATATTTGAAGTCCTCTTACATGCTGATAGTTCTCAAAGCCAAAATAATTTCAAGTACTTTGCACCAGGTTAAGGTAAGCGCAAGTCAGACCAGCTCCAAAACTCAGAGGAAAACTCATTTTGGAATCATCATCTTCTGCCTTTTAATCCTTCCCAGTTTAATCAACCAGTTCAAGGTACCAGAGGTTAAATGAGAACCAGTTAATCTCAGTCTCTTTATCTGAATAAATGATTCAAACACAAGAAGATCTTCACAACCCAGATAATCATGATGATGTGATGACTAATCTAGAGCCAGACATCTTGGAATGTGAAGTCAAGTGGGCCTTAGAAAGCATCACTACAAACAAAGCTAGTGGAGGTGATGGAATTCCAGTTGAGCTGTTTCAAACCTGAAAGATGATGCTGTGAAAGTGCTGCACTCAATTTGCCAGCAAATCTGGAAAACTCAGCAGTGGCCACAGGACTGGAAAAGGTCAGTTTTCATTCCAATTCCAAAGAAAGGCAATGCCAAAGAATGTTCAAACTACTGCACAATTGCACTCGTCTTACATGCTAGTAAAGTAATGCTCAAAATTCTCCAAGCCAGACTTCAGCAATACGTGAACTGTGAACTCCCTGATGTTCAAGCTGGTTTTAGAAAAGGCAGAAGAACCAGAGATCAAATTGCCAACATCTGCTGGATCATGGAAAAAGCAAAAGAGTTCCAGAAAAACATCTATTTCTGCTTTCTTGACTATGCCAAAGCCTTTGACCGTGTAGATCACAATAAACTGTGGAAAATTCTGAAAGAGATGGGAATACCAGACCACCTGACCTGCCTCTTGAGAAATCTGTATGCAGGTCAGGAAGCAAGAGTTAGAACTGGACATGAAACAACAGACTGGTTCCAAATAGGAAAAGGAGGACGTCAAGGCTGTATATTGTCACCCTGCTTATTTAACTTATATGCAGAGTACATC
>SJXQ01008606.1:0-26803 GCA_006408695.1 Aepyceros melampus | reverse complement strand
GATGCTTGGGACTGATGCACGGGGATAGTTCAGAGAGATGGTGTGGGGCGGGAGGGGGGAGGTGGGGGTCGGGATTGGGAGTTCATGTACACTCGTGGCTTATTCATGTCAATGTATAGCAAAACAAATACAGTATTGTAAAGCAAAACAAACTGAAAAATAAAAATTAATAAAAAAATAAATAAAAGATGCTTACTCCTTGGAAGAGAAGTTATGATCAACCTAGATAGTATGTTCAAGAGCAGAGACATTACTTTGCTGACTAAGGTCCGTCTGGTCAAGGCTATGGTTTTTCCTGTGGTCATGTGTGGATGTGAGAGTTGGACTGTGAAGAAAGCTGAGCGCCCAAGAGTTGATGCTTTTGAACTGTGGTGTTGGAGAAGACTCTTGAGAGTCCCTTGGACTGCAAGGAGATTCAACCAGTCCATTCTGAAGGAGATCAGCCCTGGGATTCCTTTGGAAGGAATGATGCTGAGGCTGGGACTCCAGTACTTTGGCCACCTCATGCGAAGAGTTGACTCACTGGAAAAGACTCTGATGCTGGGAGGGATTGGGGGTAAGAGGAGAAGAGGATGACAGCAGAGGATGGATGACTGGATGGCGTCGCTGACTCGATGGATGTGGGTGTGAGTGAACTCTGGGAGTTGGTGATGGGCAGGGAGGCCTGGCGTGCTGCGATTCATGGGGTCGCAGGGAGTCAGACGTGTCTGAGCGACTGAACTGAATTGAATTGAACTGATTTACGGATGGTGTGGATGAAAAGCGATGATTTGTGTCCTTTATATACTTGGCCACACCTCTGCTGTAAGGCTTGGTGTCTGAAATCATACCAACATCAGTCACTCCAAGGAGATTTGAAGCTGAAAACACTGAGAACAAGATTGGAGAATACGAAAAAAAAAAAAAAAAAAGAATTTTTGCACCTATATTCATTATGGATATTGGCCTGTAGTTTTGTAGTTTTATTTTCTTGTAATGTCCTTATCTGACTTTGGTGTGAGGGTATTATTGGCCTCCTAAAATGAGTTTGAGAGTATCCTTTCCTCATCAATATTTTTGAAGAGTTTCATAGGATTTCCACTCATTCCTCTTTAAATATTTGGTAAAACTCAGTGAAACCATCTGGCCTATGCTTTTCTATGTTGGGAAATCTTTGATTATTGAGTCAATCTTATTATTAATCTGTTCTAACTTTCTATTTCTTCATGATTCAGTCATGGTAGTGAAGTGACGTGAAAATTGCTCAGTCGTATTCAACTCTTTGAGACTCCATGGACTATACAGTCCATGGAATTCTCCAGGCCAAAATACTGGAGTGGGTAGCCTATCCCTTCTCCAGTAGATCTTCCTGATCAAGGAATTGAGCTGGGATCTCTTGCATTGCAAGAGGATTCTTTACCAACTGAGCTATCAGGGAAGCCCTTTCAGTCATGGTGGGTTGCATATAAAAAGAAATGCATCCTTTTTTTTCTAGGCTGTATAGTATGTTAGCATATTGTTGTTCATGTAGTTTGAGATCATTTGTATTTCTGTGTTATCAGGTGTGATGTCTCTCCCTTCATTTATAATTTTATTTATTTGGCTCTTCACATACCATGATCAAGTGAAATTCATCCCTGAGATGGAAAAAAATGGTTTACCATCTGCATCTCAATAAATGTGAGACACCACATTAATAGAATGAAAGATGAAAATCATGTGATCATCTCAATAGATGCAGAACAAGTATTTGATAAATTTCAACATCCATTTATAATGAAAGCTCTCAACAACTTGAATTTGGAATGATTATTTCTCAACATAATGAAGGCCATTTATGACAAGCACACAGCTAATAGTATATTCAGTGGTGAAAGATTGAAAGCTTTTCCTCTAAGATCACGAACAAGACAAGGATGCCTACTATGATGGTTTAGTCACTAAGTCATGTCCTACTCTTGTGACCCCATGGACTATAGCCCACCAAATTCCTCTGTCTATGGGATTTTCTAGGTGAGAATACTGGAGTGGGGTGCCATTTTCTTCTCCAGGGGATATTCCCAACCCAGGGATTGAACGTGGGTTTCCTGCACTGCAGACATATTCTTTGCTGATGAACTACCATCTTATTCAGCACATTACTGGAAGTAATTGCCTACGAATCAGCAAGAATGATAAATAAATAAATAAATAAAGGCATTTGATTTGGAAAGTAAGAAAATTGTATCTGCTTGAAGATAACATGGTTTTATGTATAGAAAATCCTAAATATCACTGAAAATCTGTTAGCTCTAATCAACAAATTCAGTAAAGTTTCAGGATACAAAATCAAAGTACAAGTACCAGTTGTGTTTCTATTCACTGAAAATAGGTTATCTGAAAAGTAAATAATCTCATTTACAATAACCTCAAAACCAATAAAATACTTAGGAAGAAATTTATCCAAGGAAGTGAAAGATTTGTACACTAAAACTATGACATTTATGAAATGGAAGAAGATGCAAGTAAATGAAAAGTTATCCCATATTCATGAATTGAAAAAAATAATATTGACAAAATGTCCCACTACCCAAAGCCATCTATTGATTTGGTGTAATCTCTGTCAAGATTCCAATGACATTGTTTGCAGAAATGAAAAATATAATCTTAAATTATTTTGGAGCCACAAAGTTCCCCAAATAGCCCAAACAATTTTGAGCAAGAAAATGAAAGATGGAGGCATCACATTTCCTAATTTTAAACTATTTTACTAAGCCTTGGTAATCAAAATAGTATGATATTGGTATAAAAATAGACACAGAAACGTCTAGAACAGAATTGAAAGCCTAGAAATAAATCCATGCCTATACTGCAACTAATGTTTGACAGGGGAGCCAAGAATACTCAGTAGAGTCTCTTTAATAAGCAGTGCTGAGAGAATGGGATATCACATATTAAAAAATGAAACTAGATACCTGTCTTACATGATTCACAAAAATTAACTTGAAGTGGATTAAAGACTCAAATGTGAGAACTGAAACTATAAAAATCTTAGAAGAAACAGAAATCTTCTTGATGGTCTTCAGTTAGTCAGTTCAGTAGCTCAGTAATAACCAACTCTTTGCAACCCCAAGGACAGCAGTAGGCCTGGCTTCCCGTCCATCATCAACTCCCAGAGCTTAGTCAAACTCATTTCCTTAGATTCTGTGATGCCATCCAACCATCTCACCTGCTGTTATCCCGTTCTCTTCCCGCCTTCAACATTTCCCAGCATCAGGGTCTTTTCCAAGAAGTCAGTTCTTTGTATCATCTGGCCAAAGTATTGGAATTTCAGATTCAGCATCAGTCTTTCCAAAGAATATTCAGGACTGATTTCCTTTAGGATAGACTGGTTGAATCTCCATGCAGCCCAAGGGACTTTCAAGAATTTTCTCCAACATCACAATTCAAATGCATCAATTCTTTGGTGCTGAGCTTTCTTTATAGTCCAGCTCTCACATCCTTACATGACTACTGGAAAAACCATAGCTTTGACTAGACCTTTGTTGGCAAAGTAATTTCTATGCTTTTTAATATGTTTTCTAGCTTGGTCATAACTTTTCTTCCAAGGAGAAAGTGTCTTTTAATTTCATGGCTGCAGTCATCATCTGCAGTGATTTTGGGGCCCCTCAAAATAGTCTATCACTATTTCCATTGTTTCCCCATCTATCATGAAGTGATGGGACTGGATGCCATGGATCTTTGTTTTCTCAATGTTGAGTCTTAAGCCAACTTTTTCACTCTCCTCTTTCTCTTCCATTAAGAGGCTCTTTAGTTTTTCTCTTTCTACCATAAGGGTGGTATCGTCTGAATATCTGAGGTTATTAATATTTCTCCTGGCAATCCTGATTCCAGCTTGTGCTTCTTTCAGCCTGGCAGCTCACATGATGTACTCTGCATAAAAGTTAAATAAGCAGTGTGACAATACATGGCCTTGATGTACTCCCTTCCCAATTTGGAACCAGTCCGTTGTTCCATGTCCATTTCTAATTGTTGCTTCTTGACCTGCATACATATTTCTCAGGAGGCAGGTAAGGTGGTCTGGTGTTCCCATCTCTTGAAGAATTTTCCACAGTTTGTTGTGATCCACACGGTGAAAGGCTTTGGCATAGTCAATAAAGCAAAAGTATACGTTTTTTGTACTCTCTTGCTTTTTCAATGATCCAACAGATGTTGGGAATTTGATCTCTGGTTCCTCTGCCTTTTCTAAATCCAATTTGAACATATTGGTCTTGGCAGTGTCCTTTTGGATATGACACCAACAGCACATGCAACAAAAACAAACACAAACAAGTGAGACAATATCAAACTGAAAAGCTTCTGCAGAGCAAAACAAATGTTCAACAAAATGGTAACTTGTAGAATGGAGGAAAATATTTCAAAAACATGATAAGGGTTAATATCTGCAATATTTAAGGAGTTTATAACTTAATACCAAAACAATTGAACAAAGATAAATAATTTAATGAAAAATAGATCAGGGACTTGAATATAACTTTTTCCAAAGAAGACATTCAAATGGCCAATCAGTACATGATAAAGTGCTCAAAATCACTAATTATTTATTCATCAGTAAGTGCAAACCAAAATAAGATATCATCTTATGCTTGTTAGTGTGGTCTCCATCAAAAAGACAAGAGATAGCAATTTTTGATGACAATGTTGTGAAAGTGAATCCTTAGTTAGTAGAAGTGTAAGTTTGCACAGCCACTGTGGTAAACAGTATGAAGGCTCAGCCCCAAATTTAAAATAGAACTGCCATATGATCCAGTGATTCAACTTCTGTGTACATATTTGAAAAAATAAAAAAAAGAAATCATGAAGAAATATCTGCACATTCATGTTAATAGCCATATTATTTACAGTAGCCAAGACATGGAAACAAGCTGTGTCCATTCATGAATGCATGGCATATATATATATATATATATATGTATATATATGTATATACATACACATATATATATATTTAATGAAATGCTATTCAGCAATATAAAGAAGGAAATCCATCGTTGAGGAAACATGGGTGGATCTTGAAGACATTATGCTAAATGAGATAAGTCACACAGAGAAAGCCAAATTATTTTACTTATAGTTTGAAATCCACTCCCCTCCAATAATAAATCATAGGAACAAAGAACAGATAAATGGTTGGTGATTGTAGAGATGGGAGTAGACATGGGGGAAATGAGTGATAGTGGTGAAAGAACATGAAACTTTCAGGTAAAAGATAGAAGTTTTGGGGATGTAATGTACAACATTGTGACTTTAATTTATAAGTATGTATTCTATATTTGAAAGTTGCTAAAAGAGTAGATATTAAAATTTCTCTCACAAGAGGAAAATAACTATGTGAGGTGATAGAAATTAACTAAACTTATTATGATAAATCACTTTGCAATATATACATGTATCAAGTCATCATGTACACCTTAAACTAATACAATGTTATATGTCAACAGTATCTCAATAAAACTAGAAAAAATAACTGGTATATCCTTCATATTTTTTGACTAGTACTTCCTAAAATTTTTAGTTCACAGTCTACTTTATATGAGTATCTGAACTTTTTTTTAGTTCTTTCTCTTATCCCATATGCCCGCAGGATCTTACCAATCATCCAAAGGAAATGTTGTTTTTAGTCGCTAAGTCAAACCCGACTCTTTGCAAATTCCTTAGCAATAATTGTTTTCTTGGGGATGAAGGCTGTCAGATTTGTTTACCTGCTATTATGAAGTACAAAAGTCATGACATGTACAAGAAGTGGAAGTAATACTAGCTATCTATTTTGACCAGCGGAAGACATGGGGGAAAAGATGGACAAGTTTAAGTTTGATTAGTACATTTCTAGCATGAATCCTTTAATATAAGCACTCATCTTCTCTTATTTTCCCTTTTCTGAGTAGACATTTCACTCAAAGAAAATTTATGTTAGAAATCTGAAGCATCTTTTTCATGAGGATTAAGCTGAGCTTTGAAAATGTTCTTGTTCTTTTCCCTACAAATATGTAACCCTTCTGCTTAATATTTAGGGAATTCTCAATTGTGCATTTTTTGGCAAGAAGTGTCGTACTTCCCAAGGTATATGTTTCCATGCCAACTGGCTGGATGTGCACTATTGAATGGTTTTGTCTATCAAAAGTTTCTGCCAAGAATTTTTCATATGGAAAAAATTGGTCAAAGAGATATATTTCTTTGTACTGATGGTATATGGCAATGTATTCTCTACGGTTGGGCCCTCCAGATCTGCTTTGCTTTTCTTGGTTTTCTAGTTTTCCAGTCTCCTAGTAACTCTGTGGGCTACTACTAATACATTTATTTATTTATTTATTTTTGCTTAATATAGATTGCATCTGTTTATTATTTAGCTTCCATTCAACAACTTGGTTAACATAACCAAATATCATGTAGGCACAGAACCACTTGAAGTTTGTCTCAGGTTAAGGAGTCAGCATGAACAGAGGGCTATGTCCTTACACTGTATTATAGTGCTTTAAAAAGATTTTGTATTTTTCAGCATAATTAATAACATGAACAGATGTGTATGTCTGATCTAGTAAGCATATCTGTGACAAGAACCATGAAGTAAACAGAGGATGCTAATTAGACAACACCTGTTTCTGATAAAGATGAATGTGCGTATTTCCTGTCTTACAATTTGAAAAAGCTTTGTACATCTTCATGGAATTAGGAACTGGAAGAAAGTGGTATTGTCAGGGCTTGCAATGATAGTGGAAGAAGGCCCACCTGTTACACCTTCTGTCCTTCATGCCGTAGCTTCTCTACTGGAAAGTGGAACTTGTAATAGAGGAAAGATCAGCAAGAATAACCAGTTTTTCATGATTTTGGAGTATAGGTTAAGGGAGCAAAGGTGGGTTCAATCAAATTTAATTCAAGACTCCTTCACTTCTCTCCTTGTCTTGTTTACTTTCCCTGTGAGAAGAATGAGTCTGCACAATAGCTGGGGATGAAAGAGGACAATTATTTGACTTTTAGAAAGTTGTCTTCTGCCTATGTGTACTTGTCTCTTTGGAGATGGAATGATTTCTGAACTCTGCTAAAGGCCAGATAGTTTACTTCAGAAAGATACTTTGCTTGTTGCTGCTTTATTTCAGCAACAATAAAGATCTTATATATAAAAAATATTTTTCAGCTATTAACCCAGCCTTTAAAAATTATATCTTATTACTACAGCCTGAAACTAGAGGCTTTAGGAGGGACTATAAGACCAATAAAGCATTCAGCATAGCATAATATGAAAGTCAAGGTAATGCTATTTTAATAAACATTTAAGTCCAGCTAAAGCCATCTGTATTTTAAATTATTTTACCTCTTTGCTGACCTGAAACGGAAACTGCTATAGAGTGACACTTGTTTTTAATGCATATTGTTGAGTAGTTGGCTTCTGAAGTTTATAGAATCCATTTCAAAAATGAAGGCTGAAGTTTTAATGTGACTCCCTCGTATTCTGTTTCTGCTAGACCCGTAAGTACTAGAAGTGCAGAGTTAATTGTGCATTTCACTCTGACTTCATCATTTAATAGTAAACCTAAATAGCATTTTGAGAAGAGTACATAATAAATGCATTCAGACACTGCAGCTGTTTTTTGTCTGTTTTCCAAACACATAATGTGCTAATTTGGAAAAAAAATCAACAACAGCTGCAAATACATGTCAACAGCAAGGTCTTCAAGGGAAGGCCTTAATAGGTTTTGTTAATCAGTGGTGAACCAGGTGTGAATAAATAATTAACACACTAGATAACAGAGCCTTGTTGCCCCTACTGCTGTAACTAAAGTTCTGATAGCCTTTCCTCTAAGTTCAGGATTTATCTGCAGTATTTTAAAGGAAAAAACAAATTGCTCCCAATTCAATAAAACTAAAGTAAGATTAAAAGTAAAACAGAATATTGGGTACGGATAACAGGAAAGTCATCTTACATAATTTAAATGCATTTTAATCATAAATAAAAGTAGATGTCAATTTGTTTCATCAGGATAAGTAACCGCAAGTGATTGTGAAATGCACACCAGAACTCTGTGCTTATTACACTTAAATCTAGTGCTGTGTCAGTAAATCTACATGTATTTTAAAAAATACTGCATAGAAGAATAGAAACAAGTGTAAAACATTAATTAAAAATCAAGTGTAAAATAGACTTGAAATCGTAACTTTTGTGAAGATTTAATATTTTGTTGGATATGAATAAACCAACATGATGGAAAACTATCATCTTATGGGAGAATGTATGAGGCACTGGGTTTAGAATATGCTGGTGGTTTTCAAAGAATGGCCCCAGGACCAGCTGCAGCAGCACTACCTAGGAATCTGTTTAAAAGGCAAATTCTCAGGCCCCATTCAAACTTACTAAATCAGAAACGTGGGGGCAGGACCCAGAGATCTATAGAATAAAAAGCCCCTCCAGGTGGTTTTGATGCTTGCTAAGGCCATTGTTCTATTCTTATCAATAATTCATATTACAGAGTAGTGTTAATTGCCCAGTGTATGGTTTGATGACTAAAGCCCACATCTGGGAACAAAATCTGTTTAGTATCCCACACATTGTCAGATAAGACACCAGCTGTTGGTGTCGTGTCACTGTTAAGATTGGTGAGAGGCACCAAACAGGAGAAATGCTATGCTACCAAATTATTTTTCTGTTAATGTATGTAGTGGCTTGTGTGGGAGAAAGGTCAGCTGTTGCAGAAGTACAGTGTTCCCAAGGGAAGATTTTGCCTCCCTTCTTAACCTCATGGATGTTGAGGAGATTAACTTCAAAGCTAAAGGTGGAAACTTCAAGGGATTGACTAATAGTTACCATTTTCAAAACTGTCACTCCTCCACCAGTAGTAGGATTGATGTTGACCTGTCAAATGATAATTGCAATCAGTAGAATGCTAGAGGAGCCCATGGCAAATGCTACTGCTTTACCAAGCACTGAAGAAAACGTTCCAGGGTCTTCCATAGATGATATGAACACCTTAGAAAATGATTAGACTTGAGCCATCCTGTCCCTTTCACTCACACCTCAGTGGCATTTGTCTAGAACATGCTTTCACAAGAGGATCATTCATTAATATGGTGGACAACTGGCATTAGAAGATGAGGAGGAAAAGAAAGGGCCAAAGTCATCAGGGGAAATTCAGTCTTTGTCCACTGAAGGCTCTCACTCTGCAAAACTAACTCTTAGGAACTGAATGTTTGTATCTCTGCAAAATTCATATGTTGAAGTTCTAGCCTCCAAGGTGTTGTATTGGAGACGGAGACTTTGGGAAATACATGAGGTAATGAGGGTGTGGTTCTCATGGTGGGAATAATGCTCTCATAAAAAGAGACACCAGAGAGCTTGCTCTTTCATTCTCTCCAATGCAGGCTCTGAGTGCACTCAGGAAAGGCCACATGAGCACACAGTGAGAAGGCAGTCCTCTAAAAATCAGCAAGAGTGCCTTCACTGGAACCCAGCCATAATGGCACCCTGATCTCAGACTTCTCACCTCCAGAACTGTGAGAAAATAAATTCCACTTATACAAACAACTTACATTTAAAACTGAAGAACTACAACAATACTTCGGATTAAAGTCACAAACTAAAGCCATAATTTAACTTGTATTCTATTAATTTAAACTTCCCAGAGTAAAATTCTGTTAGTTCAGTTCAGTTCATTTGCTCAGTCATGTCCGACTCCCTGTGACCCCATGAACCACAGCATGCCAGGCCTCCATGTCTGTCAACAACTTCCAAAGTCCACTCAAACCCATGTCCGTTGTGTCGGTGATGCCATCCAACCATCTTATCCTCTGTCATCCCCTTCACCTCCTACCTTCAATCTTTCCCAGCATCAGTGTCTTTTCAAATGAGTCAGCTCTCCACAGCCAGTGGCCAAAGTATTGGAGTTTCAGCTCTAACATCAGTCCCTCCAAAGAACACCCAGGACTGATCTCCTTCAGAATGGATGGGTTGGATCTCCTTGCAATCCAAGGGACTCTCAAGAGTCTTTTCCAACATCACAGTTCAAAACCATCAATTCTTCTGCGCTCAGCTTTCTTTACAGTCCAACTCTAACATTCATACATGACTACTGGAAGAAACTTAGCCTTGACTAGATGAACCTTTGTTGGCAAAATAATGTGTCTGCTATTTTATATGCTATCTAGGTTGGTCATAACTTTCCTTCTAAGGGAAGGAAAAGCATCAAAGATGGTTCTAAGCATCTTTTAATTTCATGGCTACAATCACCATCTTCAGTGATTTTTGGAGCCCCCCAGAATAAATCTGACACTGTTTCCACTGTTTCACAGATATATATTTCCCATGAAGTAATGGGACCGGATGCCATGATCTTTGTTTTCTGAATGTTGAGCTTTAAGCCAACTTTTTCACTCTCCTCTTTCACTTTCATCAAGAGGCTTTTTAGTTCCTCTTCACTTTCTGCCATAAAGGTGGTGTCATCTGCATATCTGAGGTTATTGATATTTCTCCCAGCAATCTTGATTCAAGCTGTGCTTCTTCCAGCCCAGCATTTCTCATGCTGTACTCTGTATACAAGTTAAATAAGCAGGGTGACAATATACAGCCTTGACGTACTCCTTTTCCTATTTGGAAACAGTCTATTTTCCATGTCCAGTTCTAACTCTTGCTTCCTAGTCTGTATACAGGTTTCTCAAGAGACAGGTCAGGTGGTCTGGTATTCCCATCTCTTTCAGAATTTTCCACAGTTGATTGTGATCCACACAATCAAAGGCTTTGGCATAGTCAATAAAGCATAAATAGATGATTTTCTGGAACTCTCTTGCTTTTTTGACTATCCAGCGGATGTTGGCAATTTGATCTCTGGTTCCTCTGCCTTTCCTAAAACCAGCTTGAACATCTGGAAGTTCACGGTTCACATATTGCTGAAGCCTGGCTTGGAGAACTTGGGGCATTAATTTACTAGCATGTGAGATGAGTGCAGTTGTGCAGTAGTTTAAGCATTCTTTGGCATTACCTTTCTGTGGGATTGGAATGAAAATTGACCTTTTCCAGTCCTGTG
The DNA here is from genome assembly GCA_006408695.1 of Aepyceros melampus. Classification (NCBI taxonomy): domain Eukaryota; kingdom Metazoa; phylum Chordata; class Mammalia; order Artiodactyla; family Bovidae; genus Aepyceros; species Aepyceros melampus. The sequence continues at coordinate 15,776 of SJXQ01008606.1, read as the reverse complement.
GCCACTGCTGAGTTTTCCAAATTTGCTGGTATATTGAGTGTAGCACTTTCACAGCATCATCTTTTAGAGTTTAAATAGCTCAATTGGAATTCCATTGCCTCCGCTAGCTTTGTTTGTAGTGATGCTTCCTAATGCCCACCTGACTTCACATTCCAGGATGTCTGGCTCTTCCAACATCACAGGAGAAGACTCTACACATGGACATCACCAGATGTTCAACACCGAAATCAGATTGATTATATCCTTTGCAGCCAAAGATGGAGAGCTCTATACAGTCAGCAAAATTCTGTTAAGTCACTTCAGTCATGTCCGACTCTGTGAAACCCCATAGACGGCAGCCCACCAGGCTCCCCCGTCCCTGGGGTTCTCCAGGCAAGAACACTGGAGTGGGTTGCCATTTCCTTCTCCAATGCATGAAAGCGAAAGGTGAAAGTGAAGTCGCTCAGTCAGGTCCGACCCAGCGACCCCATGGACTGAAGCCTACCAGGCTCCTCCATCCATGGGATTTTCCAGGCAAGAGTACTGGAGTGGGGTGCCATTAAGCTACCCTAAATTACCTGTGTAATTTTGTTTTGCCAGCTTGAGTGTCTGCCTCCAATGTGGGAGACCTGGGTTCGATCCCTGGGTCGGGAAGATCCCCTGGAGAAGGAAATGGCAAACCACTCCAGTATTCTTGCTTGGAGAATCTCATGGACTGAGGAGCCTGGTGGGCTGTAGTCCATGGGGTCACAAAGAGTCGGACACGACTGAGTGACTTTACTTACTTGCTTACTTATCCCTTATTCATAAAGATGCTTTTGGCTTTGGGGAAGAAACATATCCTTCTGCAAAATTCAGGAACACTGCATTCTTTCAAAGGCAAATTCTTTTACCCTCTGGATCCTAGTGGGGCTTCTCTTGGTCAGAAGATGGTGAGGATGTGTTTTTAGGAAGGGCACTTCTCAGCTAGCCTTGTAGGGAGGTGACTGGAAGCTTTTTTAATTTATTGAGGGATATAATGACCTTTTATTGTCAGCTCAGCATCTTTGGCCCATGATTAGAAGTGATATAAGATGTCTTTATAAGACATCTTAAGACATCTTATATCTCTTTGAAAAATGAGTCTTAAAATATGAGACCAAAAATTAATTATAATCATAACCCCATATTTACTAAGAAGTTATCATGTGAAACACAATGTCCTAAGACTTAAAATAAATCACTAATCTTCCAAACCAGCCTGATGGTGGGTATCATTAATATTAGGTGAATTGTATCTTCCCAAAATTCATATGCTTAAATCCTAACCATAATAATACCTCAGAATGTGACTTATTTGACGATAGCACATTTACTTAGGAAATCAACTTAAAATAAGATTATTAAGGTGGGTCCTAATCCAGTGATTTAGGCTTTAGCAGTATGTGAAACTAGAACTTCCAGATGTACAAACTGGGTTTTGAAGAGGCATAGAAACCAGAGATCAAATTGCCAACATTTGTTGGATCATAAGAAAGCAAAGGAATTCCAGGAAACCATCTATTTCTTCTTCATTGACTATGCTAAAATATTTGACTGTGTGGATCACAACAAACTGTGGAAAATTATTGAGGAGATGGGAGTACCAGACTACCTTACCTGTCTCCTGAGAAACCTGTATGCAGGTCAAGGAGCAACAGTTAGAATCAGATATGCAACAACTGACTAGTTCAAAACTGGGAAAAGAGTACGACAAGTCTGTATATTTTCACCTTGCTTATTTAACTTCTATGCAGTGTACATCATAGGAAATACCAGGCTGAATGAATCACAAGATAGAAACAAGATTGCTGGGAGAAATATCAACAACTTCAGATATGCAGATGATACCACTCTAATGCAGACAGTGCAGAGGAACTAAAGAGCCTCTTGATGAGGGTGAAAGAGGAGAGTGTAAAAGTTGATTTGAAACTCAACATTCAAAAAACTAAGATAATGGTCTCCAGTTCCATCACTTCATGGCAAATAGAAGGGGAAAAAGTAGAGACAATGAAAGATTTTATTTTCCTGGGCTCCAAAATCACTATGAATGGTGATTGCAGCCATGAAATTAAGACACTTGCTCCTTGGAAGAAAAGCTATTGCAAACCTAGATAGCATGAAAAGAACAGGAGACATCTCTTTGCCAACAAAGGTTCATGTAGTCAGAGCTATGGTTTTTCCAGTAGTCATGTATAGATGTGAGAGCTGGTCCATAAAGAAGGCTGAGCCCTGAAGAATTGATGCTTTTTTATTGTGGTGCTGGGGAAGACACTTGAGAGTCCCTTGGACAGCACCCTGAATATTCTTTGAAGGACTGATGCTGCAGCTGAAGCTCCAGTACTTTGGCCACCTGATATGAAGAGCCAACTCATTGGAAAAGACCCTGATGCTGGGAAAGATTGAGGGCAAGAAGAGAAGGGGGCAACATAGGATGAGATGGTTGGATGGCATCCCCAACTCAATGGACATGAGTTTCAGCACACTCGAGAGATAGAAGAGGACAGAGGAGCCTGGCATGCTGCAGTCCATGGGGTCACAAAGAGTCAGACAGGACTTAGAGTGTGAACAACAATAACAACCCCAGTATAATCAGGGTCCTTATGCAGAGGTGGAATTGAACAGACAGGAACACTGGGAGAAGGTGTATAAATATGAAGGCAGCGATTAGGGTGATGCTTCTACAAGCCAAAAGACACCAAAGATGCCAGCAACCCACCTGCAGCTAGGGGAGATTAATGGAACAGAATCTGCTTCCCCATCCCCAGAAAAAAATAGCCCTGTTCACCTTGATCTTGGACTTTTAGCCTTCAGGACTGAGAAAAGTCCATTTCTATTATTTAAGCCCCTCTATTTGTGGTACTTAATACAGCTTGGGGAACAGTTAACAGTTAATATTCCTGTTTTATAAATGAGAAAATTGTACCAAGCTCATTTATAACTCATTATTAAACTCATTTAAAAACTCATTAACAGGTGGTATAGTAGATGGTCTCTAGGGTAGCCCCGTGATCCCCACCTCCCCATGTTCATTCTCCTGTGATCCCTACCCCTTAAATGTGTGTAGAACCTATGATTTGCTCCCAACCAATCCATTATGACAGAAATGATGGGACATACATGATTGATGATCTGCACTGAATTCTGTTACATAAGATGGTAACATCTGTCTTATTAGGGGACTCTCTTCTACTAGCTTTAAAGAACTGAATTATCATGTCTTGAGCACCCATATTGGGGGTGGGAGTGACAAGAAGGTGAATGTAGCTTCAACCTGGCAGCAAGCAAGAAACTGAGGTGTCTCATTTTGGCAATCTTGAGGAACCAAAATCTCCAGCATCTACAGTGTGAATGTAGATCCTTCCTTGGGGGACACCCAGATGAAAATCCAGCCCTGGCCAACACACTGATTGCAACCTTGAGGAGAATTCAACTAGGCCATGAGCAGATTCATGAATGTAGAAACTGTGACATAATAAACGTGCTCAAGGCACTTTTAAAGTTTATCACTTTTAAGTCTGTAATATTTTTTTTTTCAGCACTAGATAGCTGATACAGGTGGTTCTTCCTTAAAACTCCATTGTTGGCAGATAAAGACAACTCTCGTCCCTCCTATCCATGTTTTGTTGAATAAAAAACTTGGAGATTCCAGAGTTGTTGTTGTTGTTGTTGTTGTTTTTAAATCACTGCTCTGTTGTATGGAGAAAAAGGCACAACACTTTAAAAACATGGTGGATTTAGGATTCTGAATTTAGTGTTGGAAGACTTACTTTTTAAATCCTTATCACTGCTGCTTATGTGACAGGAGGACCTGAGGCAAATTTATTAAGATGTTTTCTTCTCTACTGTAAAACAGAATTAATACTATATGGAAAAGAACCTAGTACAAGGTCTGACATATACTCAGTTCAGTTCAGTCGCTCAGTTGTGTCCGACTGTTTGTGACCCCGTGAGTCACAGCATTCCAGGCCTCCCTGGCCATCATCAACTCCCGGAGTTCACCCAAACTCATGTCCATCGAGTCGGTGATGCCATCCAGCCATCTCATCCTCTGTTGTTCCCTTCTCCTCCTGTCCCTAATCCCTCCCAGGGTCTTTTCCAATGAGTCAACTCTTTGCATGAGGTGGCCAAAATACTGGAGTTTCAGCTTTAGCATCCAAAAAATCCCAGGTCTGATCTCCTTCAGAATGGACTGGTTGGATCTCCTTGCAGTCCAAGGGACTCTTAAGAGTCTTCTCTAACACCACAGTTCAAAAGCATCAATTCTTTGGTGCTCAGCTTTCTTCTTAGTCCAACTTTCACATCCATACATGACCACTGGAAAAACCATAGCCTTGACTAGATGGACCTTTGTCGCAAAGTAATGTCTCTGCTTTTCAATATGCTATCTAGGTTGGTCATAACTTTCCTTCTAAGGAGTAAGCGTCTTTTAATTTCATGGCTGCAATCACCATCTGCAGTGATTTTGGAGTCCCCCCAAATAAAGTCAGCCACTGTTTCCACTGTTTCCCCATCTATTTCCCATGAAGTGATGGGATCAGATGCCATGATCTTCATTTTCTGAATGTTGAGCTTTAAGTCAACTTTTCTACTCTCCTCTTTCACTTTCATCAAGAGGCTTTTTAGTTCCTCTTCACTTTCTGCCATAAGGGTGGTGTCATCTGCATATCTGAGGTTCTTGATACTTCTCCTGGCAATCTTGATTCCAGCTTGTGCTTCTTCCAGCCCAGCGTTTCTCATGATGTACTCTGCATATAAGTTAAATAAGCAGGGTGACATATACTAGAAATTAATAAATGTTTCTTTTTCCTACTTCCATCTTTTGAAATTCTCTAACAGAGCCATATGTCTATTATACACACACACACACACACACCCAGAACCTAGAAGTGGATAAGTTAGGACCTTTGAATGAGCTGGGATATAACTGAGTTAAATTAACAAGTGGTACAAGGAGACTGGCCCCATTTTAGTGACATTACAGATTACAAAATATTATCATAACATACATAACTTCATGGCATTATTTCATGGTCCTCTACAAATCCTAGTCCACAAGAGGTCCATAAAAAACATGTGCACAGCTTACTCCCAGCAGCCACTTTGTTTTTAATTATTTTTGTCACAAATAATATCTTCACTCAACTTCCCTGCTTGCTTAAGGATTATATATTCTGTGATGACTTTGGCATCATTTTAACTGTATAGCAACAGTGGAATAATTTTGGACTCAAGGTAGGTAGAAAGTAAAGACACTCTTGCACTGGATACTCAAAACTTAGGGAATTATTGCCTCAGGAAGGGTAGAATTATGACGAAGTCTTTATAAAGTATACATCTGATACTTGACACGATACATGGTATATAGTAATTAATCATGAATTGTGTTTCTTAAAAATCTATTATCAAGAATCTAAAAAGTAAGAGTTTATCAAGTCAGCTATCACTACAGATACACAGAACTGAAAGTAATTCTAGGGAATGAACTTTCTTTCTGAAGAGCTTTATGTTTTCTTCTGGATAAAGTTGGCCAAATATGACCAGTTTTGTTTAAGAAATAATTGTTACTATCTGGTAATGTTCAGGGATGCTTCCTTTCAACAGGTAGCATATGTTCTGAAAGGTGACAAGGATGTTTACATTTATTTCAGCCAGCCAGAGGTATTTTCTCTCTGATTTTGTTCATAGAATCCGAATGCTTTGTTTTCCATCAAACTGAGGAAGATTTCAAGTTCCTACTTATTTTTAAAGGCCCATATATATATTTTGTCTCTTTTTATACTCTTATAAAATGTAATTTCTGGAAAAGTGCACATGTGTATTATATTGAGCTACAGCCATCTATCACACAAGTGATACTTAGAAGATAAACAAAACACATTAACATTTAAACAAAAATGAGTTTTGCCCCATCATGTTTTCTACTTCTGATATAACAACAGTGAGAAAAAGCAACAGAACAAAAATACCTATGGGGAAACATGATTCAACCTGCAGTAAAGCTGGATTCTTGTGGTGGGGAAACATTTTATAATGAGGTATGACTGAATTAAACACCTGGTGGTTGCAATATCAAATTAAATCACCTCTTTTGAACTCAATTTCACTCATGAAATAACTGTAGTTGTGTGTTTTTTTTTAAATGCAAGAGAAAATAAACTTATCAACAATAATTGTACTAAATTGGTCCTAAGGTAGTAGGAAGCTGGCTTCAAAAAGGCCGCATTATCATCTGTTCCTAATTAATAAGGCCACATTCCAACTTTGTATTTATTCATCTCCATAAATTAATTTTAATAAATGACTGCATAATGTCTGTCTTTGCTAATATATCTCCAAGTGTAGGTTACCAATTTATCTCATCCCTTCTACTCAGTTTCTTTTAATAGGTAGATATCTAATATGTCTGAGCTGCTATGACAAAATACCATATACCAGGTAGCTGGTATTTCTCATAAATCTGCAGGCTGAGAAGTCCAAAATGAAGGAGTCAGCAGATTTAGTGTCTGGTGTGGGCCTGCATCCTGGTTCATAGACAGGCATCTTCACTCTGTGTCTTCACATGGCAGAAGGGGCTAGGGAGCTCCTGGGGTTTCTTTTATAAGGGCATCAATTCATTTCATGGGAAATAGATGGGGAAACAGTGGCAGACTTTATTTTTGGGGGCTCCAAAATCACTTCAGATGGTGACTGCAGCCATGAAATGAGATTACTCCTTGGAAGAAAAGTTATGACCAACCTTGATAGCATATTAAAAAGCAGAGACATTACTTTGTCAAAAAAGGTCCCTCTAGTCAAGGCTATGGTTTTTCCAGTAGTAACGTATGGATGTGAGACTTGGACTATAAAGAAAGCTCAGTGTCAAAGAATTGATGCTTTGAACTGTGGTGTTGGAGAAGACTCTTGAGAGTCCCTTGGACTGCAAGGAGATCCAACCAGTCCATCCTAAAGGAGATCAGTCCTGCGTGTTCATTGGAAGGACTGATGCTGAAGCTGAAACTCTAATACTTTGGTTACCTGATGTGAAGAGCTGACTCATCTGAAAAGACCCTGATCCTGGGAAAGATTAAAAGTGGGAGGAGAAGGGGATGACAGAAGATGAGATGGCTGGATGGCATCACTTACTCAATGGACATGAGTTTGAGTAAACTGTGGGAGTTGGTCATGGACAGGAAAACCTGGCATGCTTCAGTCCACGGGGTTGCAAAGAATTGGACATGACTGAGCAAATGAACTGAATTCAATTCATGACTTCATCACTTCCAAAGGCCCTACCTCTTAATACTATTACATGGGGATGGAGGGCTTATGATTTCAATATATGAATTTAGGAAGTGGAAGACATAACCATTTAGCCCATAACAGTAGGTGATCAAAATTATAATTTTGTAAAGCAGTACTACTATGCATAATGATGTGTGTGTGCTTAGTTGTTCAGTTGTGTCTGACTCTGTGCGACCTCATGGAATTTAGCCTGCCAGTCTCCTCTGTCCTTGGGGATTCTCTAGGCAGGAATACTGGAGTGAGTTGCCATGCCCTCTTCCAGGGGATCTTCTCATGCATAACGATAGCCAACATCTATTAAATATTTTCTTCTAATCAGATTTATCATCCTAGGAGTTTTATGTACATTAACTCATTTAATACGATCCTTCCTAAGGAAGAAAGCTGGAATCAAGATTGCCAGGAGAAACATCAATAATCTCAGATATGCAGATGACACCACCATTATGGCAGAAAGTGAAAAAGAACTAAAGAGCCTCTTGATGAAAGTGAAAGAGGAGAGTGAAAAAATTGACTTAAAGCTCAACATTCAGAAAACTAAGATCATGACATCTGGTCCCATCACATCATGGGAAATAGATGGGGAAACAGTAGAAACAGTGACTGACTTTACTTTTTGGGCTTCAAAAGCACTGCAGATGTTGACTGCAGCTTTGAAATTAAAAGATGCTTACTCCTGGGAAGAAAAGTTGTGACCAACCTAGACAGCATATTAAAAAGCAGAAACATTACTTTGCCAACAAAGGTTTGTCTAGTCAAGGCTATGGTTTTTCCAGTAGTCATGTATGGATGTGAGAGTTGGCCTATAAAGAAAGCTGAGCTGAGGAATTGATGTTTTTGAGCTGTGGTGTCGTAGAAGCCTCTTGAGAGTCCCTTGGACTGCAAGGAGTTCCAACCAGTTTATCCTAAAGATTAGTCCTGGGTGTTCGTTGGAAGGACTGATGTTGAAGCTGAGGCTCCAAAACTTTGGCCACCTGATGAAAACAGCTGACTCATTTGAGAAGACCCTGATGCTGGGAAAGATTGAAGGCAGGAGGAGAAGGGGATGACAGAGGATGAGATGGTTGGAAGGCAACACCAACTCAATGGACAGGAGTTTGGGTAAACTCCAGGAGTTGGTGATGGACAGGGAGGCCTGGCATGCTGCAGTCCATGGGGTACAAAGATTTGGACATGGCTGAGCAATTGAACTGAACAGAACTGAATGCATCCCCTGGAGAAGGCAATGGCACCCCAATCCAGTACACTTGCCTGGAAAATCCCATGGACGGAAGAGCCTGGTAGGCTGTAGTCAATGGGGTCGCTAAGAGTCGGACACAACTGAGTGACTTCCCTTTCACTTTTCACCTTCCTGCATTGGAGAGGGAAATGGCAACCCACTCCAGTGTTCTTGCCTGGAGAATCCCAGGGACGGGGAGCCTGGTGGGCTTCCGTCTATGGGGTTGCACAGAGTTGGACATGACTAAAGCGACTTAGCAGCAGTAGCAGCAGAGAGACTTTCACTTCATTTCCTAATGCTTACCTCTCCAAGGTTATAGGAATTCTCACTCTCTAAACCTACCCTTAAATCTTCAACTTAATATAAGAAGGATCACCTGGCTGCCAAGAATGACCCAGTATTCCCTGAGACTACTATTTTCTTTTTCCACCTCTGAACCTTGGCCTCTGTGTTACTCTTTGCCTAGAATGCTATTTTTTTTTTTTTTAATTCTTCCACTTTGATTCCAACCATCTTTTAGGACTGGTTTTGCATATCACTTTTTTTTTTTTTAGAGAGACTTTGTTAACCCACAGTAACTAGAAAGGGAACCTGATCTTTGGACTTGAGAGAGCTAATTCTTAGGTAGTTTGATAAGGGGTCAAGGGCCCTTGAGGAGGAGAAAGAGGTACAGGGCTCTCAAGTTGGAGAACAGGGACAAACTTTTTTTCCTACATTACTTTGTCATAGTCACGTAAGAGGTTTTATGTCTTGAACTCCTGAGTTTATGATGTCTTTAAGAATAACTTTCTTTAAGTCCAGAGCTAATGATTACATAACACAACAACTCATCTTGCTCAAGGGTATGTTTTTCCTTAATCATAAGCTAATGATTATATAACAACAAGGCGTTTTGCTTGAGGACATGTTTCTCCTTAATAAGAACCTTCTGACTCATCTTGTTATCTTAAGACTTATGTTGTGGAGTGGGTCTGCTAAGACCTTTCTATTGTTAGTTCTAATCTTTAATTTAAGATGTATGTTGTGGGAGTGGATCTGGTAAAGGTAGATAAGGCCTTGATAAGACTAGCAAGGGGGGCACTCTTCTGATGTATATGTCAGAAGCTTCCTCTGTCCTTTTTCACTGGAATAAAACTTCTGCCACACAAAAGCTCTGAGTGATCAAGCCTGGTCCCTGATCCTGAAGCTACATCTTCTTCAGAGATCACAAATCTGACATGGTTCACTGTAAGCTATCAGGCCCTGAGTGGTGGATGTTTCACCCCATCATAGTCCTCACCAGTTTGGGAAGGTTCTGGTGTATGTTATGCTCTTTGATAATAGGAACAGTGTTTGCTCAGCCACTCAGTCATGTCCGACCCTTTGGTACTCCATGGACTGTAGCATGCCAGGCTCCTTTGTCCTTGGAATTTTCCAGGCAAGAATACAGGAGCGGGTTGCCATGCCGTCCTCCAGAGGATCTTCCCCACCTAAGGATCAGACTCTTGGGTCTCCCGGAAAGACTGGCAGATTTGTTATCATTGGGCCACCTGGGAAGCCCACACAGCACACTCTGATAATGGGCACTCCATCTTGTTTATCTTATATAGTAAAGTCCCAGGGCAGAGTGCATAGCCAGTTTGGCGAAACAATGAATAATTAGGTTCATTATATTTCTAATTCAATTTGGATTACTTTCCTAATAATTTCTGGGTTATAAAACACAGCACAGAAACAAAAGGGAGTGAGTATAGCTTGGCAAGAATTTTCAGAGTTACTAATGAACAATTTGTTGCTTTTGTGAAAATCCTAGATAAGTTGAAGAAAAGATAGAGAAATAGATCTAAGAGCTTTAGACAGTTAATTCTAAGGATATTGACTTTAAAATGTCCCTAGTCATTGTTTTATTTTGCCCCTTAGTTATTGAGGGATTTTCAAGTCCATTTAAAAAGCACTGCCAAAACCATACTAGTGAGAATGATTTAAAGCTAATGGTAAGGAAATTGATGAACAGAAAGACAGAAACAAAAGACAACTCCAAAATAAAATAAAAATGCAAAATGAGAATCTACATTGTGGGTCTTTAGAATGAGCAGTCAAACTGCTTACATTTTTGTAAGATAGATTCATCTGCTTCTTAAGAGTGAAATAATGTTAAAAAAACAGGGAGGCTTAGTTAAAGTTAGTTTTAATGTATTTTTGATGATTAATGATAACTCTAGTTTGAATACTTTGAGGACTGATATTTAAATAGGAATCAAGTAGTGTTTAAATAGCAAACAAATTCTTTGAATATTTAATCTATGGCTTTCAGAAATCAGATACAGAAATAAAAACCATATATATATATTAAGATAAATATTGAAAACAAATCAAAATGATGTGTGCTGTAAGTGGCATGCATTATTTATAGAATCGATTACAATCAGAAGTATTACATATGCACATATATCAATTATGTTAAATAGATTTCAGATATTTAATGACTAAAGACTTTCATAGCAGCCTCAGAACTAATTATAAAATGAACAAGCTATTATCCATGTTTCTAGATGTTTCTGAAATATCTTTGAATATTTAGCATTGTTTTGAGCTAGACATTATTATATATTAGTTTTATACATTTGACAGGAATTAAATATATTAGTCAAATATATTTGCATTCATTTTATTCACTAAATCCAAAGGAATTTTCTCAGGATAACAGACATTTTGAGACTCTGAAATACAATGTCTTGAAAGTCTTAGGGTTAAATATAATACCATTATCATAGCTGCTGCTGCTGCTAAGTCGCTTCAGTCATGCCCGACTCTGTGCGACCCCATAGACTGCAGCCCACCAGGCTCCCCCGTCCCTGGGATTCTCCAGGCAAGAACACTGGAGTGGGTTGCCATTTCCTTCTCCAAATTTATCTCTATGAGCAACCGCTTTTCCCAAAACTTGAGTCTTTGAGTCAGGAGTCACTGTTTGTCCCAAGATATACACCATTATCATAGCTAGTGCCCAAGAAATAGATGTAATAATTAATTACTTAACATTGATAAGACAACAGCNTTGCCATTTCCTTCTCCAAATTTATCTCTATGAGCAACCGCTTTTCCCAAAACTTGAGTCTTTGAGTCAGGAGTCACTGTTTGTCCCAAGATATACACCATTATCATAGCTAGTGCCCAAGAAATAGATGTAATAATTAATTACTTAACATTGATAAGACAACAGCTATGGTTAAGAGTTTGATCTGATGGTGTAAACAGAATTTGTTTTGATAAGTAGTTGATCAATGTGGAGATAAACAAAATACTTGAATGAAAAGAACCCCTCTGATTTTCTTGGCATTGTGTGGATTTTGTGTGGTTGTGGGGGTCACTCTGAATTTTCTGATTTTATTTTATCTTTCCAAGTCATGGAGAATTTGACTTCTTGGGATGAAAGTATTCACATAAAATTGAAGACCTTAGTCAAAAATGTGGCTTTCCTTCAAAGTAAAAACATGTCTTTCCTGTGTATAAAGATAAGCTCAGCAATTGCTAGCAGATATGAAAGACAAAATTTCTGCCATTAATTATGGTAGCAGTTTTACATACCCGATATTATCTAATTTACAATCTGTTTTGAAAGAAATATCTGCCTTTGTCCGTGAGGGTCACAAGTCTTAGAAAGTAAATAGTTTTCCCAGAGTCACAGTGATGATGGGAGGTATATTAAGCACTGGAGCAAGGACTGCATAGACCAAGACTGTACTCATCAACCATGGTACTCATTAACTTGTCTAACAGATAGATGCTTCTTAGACTTCATCCTCAGACTCCCTTTTGCTGACTCATTGGGAGATACCTCTGGTTGACAAAGTTCTTAATAGCACAACTACAGAGAGGGTTGAAATGTCTTGGGTTAGATACCTCTTATTTCAACTTAAAGCTAATATCTTAAAAAATCAGAGGAAAAAGAATCCAGCATTTATCGTTCTCATATCTATGCTTCAATTTTCAGGCTTGTTTGTTTTGTTTTGTTTAGTTTTGTTGTAAAGTCCTCAAGGTTTTCTAGCACCTTGTTACTCTAAGGTAGGTCAAGCACCAGCACCAAGGGAAAATTATGGGAGCATCTTAGAAATAGAGACCTTAGATTACATTCAAACCTATTGAATCAGCACCTGGCTTTACCAAGATTCTCAGGTGATTCATAGGCACATTAAAGTTTGAGGCTCACTGCCCTTGCAGGCCATCAGAATGCTTTTAAATAGCCCTGAGAACAAGAAAGTAATGTAAGTCTTATAGTCTTTCAAGGATCAACAACTCTATTTTGATATTGCCTATGTGTTCAAATGAGGACAAGTGATTTCATAAATAATCAATCAGCTATCAGTCCCATTGTGATTCTCAGCTACAGCAGTTTTTCTCTAGCAGTTGACATCACTTGATTTCCATCTGTAGGTCTTCCTGTATTGCCTCTTGTTTCTGGAGTCACCCCTTTCTATGTAGAGGATGGTTTAACAACTCCAAATTTCTAATCTGTGGTTGGATTTCAAGTCATTCCCAAGTGCTGTCCTGGTTCCTTTCCTCTGTGTAACTTGGCTTCTCTCTTGTTCACTGCTCCTCTTATCTTCAGGCCAATAATGTCTCATGTTATTAGTGTCTGTCTCTGAAGATTTGTATTTCCTTTTCTTCTTTTTGGTGCCCAGTACCTGTTGAGCTATGCCCTACTTATTGTTTGTCTCTGAGATTTTCTGGTGGCTTCTGCCTGCTCAGACATTTTATGATTTAGCTTCATTGTCCAATTCTGGTAAGCCATGCAGGCACTAGTTCCACCTTTTACTTTGTCTAGGACAGAATAATATAGATCAACTCATAACAAAAAAAATCAATTATTATGGGTATAATTTTTAATGTGCAGATTAATTATGAACTTGCAAGGCTTGTGTATCTTACTCTCCTACAACTATATTTGGTTAGTTTTTGATGATCAAGAGTTTGATTTTCAAAATTATTGAACTTAAAAAAATATGGTAACTTTAGATCCTTTAGATATTTTATTCAGAATCCACTAAGAGCAGCAGCTATTATTAATTCATTATATGAAATGGAAGTTTTGGCAAAAGCAAAATCTACAAAACTTTAAAAAACATATCATTAATGTTATTCAGAAAATTGCACTTAAAGAGTAAAGACTTTTGGTGTTAGGTTTATTATTTGAAAGTGAAAGAAATAAAATAAACCTTAAGTCTATGCTACCTGGTCCTTTTCCTGGCCCAGGATTATGCCTATCTTCAGGATTCTGGTCTTGGATGTATGTGCATAGCCCAACAGTCTGCAATAAAGAGAGAACACTATTTGTAGAAATCTGCTCTGTGACTCACTTTTCCTTCACTGTGTGCTTCAGGACTATCTAAATGCTGCTTAAGGTTTAACATCTTGGAACAAAACACATTCATTTCTCTCTGTCATGTTTTATTTAATGGCTTCTATTGTCAGCATGCTCTCTAGAATTCACAAAACCCTCTCCTTTTCCACCAAAAAAGTCTCCTTTTGATTAGAACAAAACCATTTGCTATAATCCCATTCTCAGTAGCTTCTCAGTGTCCATTTGTTCTGTCTCCATATAGTTTTGTCTTTCATATAGTAGAATGCCTTCTACTCCCATCAGGCCTGTTTCTTTAGTGAATTTATCCAACTTCCACAAAATTATAAATGAATTCAAACTGTTCTACCTACCACTAAACAACAACAACAAAACAAAAACCCTTTTAGAATTGTAGATTTTATGTATATATTTATCTGTAATTATAAGTATACAGATCAGTACATTATCAAAAAATGAACAGACTCATGTAACAAGGTCTCAGATCAAAGAGAACACTTTTGCCCACTCCTTTTAGCCACTTTGTACTAAGACTTCATTCAGAGTTGTCTTTTTTCTTTGTTCCTCACCACCATCAGTCAGGATGAGCTAGGTTATGCTGTAGTAACAAACAGCCAGATTCTCAGTGGATTAAAAGATTAGAGATTTTTTTTCCAACTTTACATATCCATTGAGACCATTGCAGCTCTGCAGAATCTTATCTGTTATTTGAAAAAAAATTTTTTTTTTTTGGTTTCGTTATAATAAGAAAATTGAATTATGGAGAATTACACTCAGGTACTTGCAGGCTTACATATTCTCTTTCAATCTTTTTGTTTTGTTTTGTTTTCTACACAGCTCATATATTTTCTTGAAGAGTTAGTCCAATTTTCTAGTTTAAAGCTGTATAAATTATCATTCACAACACAACCAGAACATTCTTGATTCCATATCTATTATTCCATATCTGCTGCTGCTGCTGCTAAGTTGATTCAGTCATATCTGACTCTGGGTTTAGTCCTATAAATAATCAGTATAAATAGGAGGTATAGATTTGAGTCAAAGGGCATCAAATCACATTGGACAATATTGTAGGGGTTTTACTTATAAGAGGCTACTTTTCCCGTTTGTTTTGAAAATACTACCAAATTGCATTCATGGCTTGTACTGAGGTTTTTGACCCACCTTTGAAGTTTCGCCTGATGTTTACAGAATTGTAAGATAGTAGGTAAATATTTTTATTGTCCTCAATAATTTTATGCATCATATCTAAACATTTCTGCTTAATTCCAGTTCTCAAAGATTTTCTTATATGTTTGGTAGAAACTCTGTTGTTTGAGGTTTTACGTTTAGGTCTATGGTCCATTTGATCCACTGTGAGTTAAGTTCTATATGTGGTGTGAGATATGAATCAAAGCTCTGATTTGATTTGATTTGTATGTGGATATCCAATTTAAAATTGTTCCAGCACCAATATGTAGAAAAACTATTGTTTTCCACTAAATTGTCTTTTGCAGCTTTGCCAAAAATCAATTGTCTATATACATATGGGTCTATTTTTGAGCTCTATTTTTTTTTAATCTATCTTAATACTCAGACCTCAGCTTAAATAATGCAGTTAAATTAAGTATTAAAATCACATAAAGTTCTTCAGGTTTTTCTCTTAGTTCTTTTAGCTATCCTTGGCTCTTTCTATTTTGATATGAATATTAGAATTAGTTTGGCAGTTTTTATTAAACAAAAAAAAAACTAGCAGTGGTTTTGATTGGATTATATCACATCTGTAGATCATTGGGAAAAATTGATATCTTAACAGTATTAAATCTTCTGAACTAAATTTCGTCTTTCATTTGAGTCTTTACCTCTACAGCACTTTCTCATTTTCATTTTATCAGTTTTGCACATCTTTAGTCAGTTTTAGACCCACATATTTTGCTGTTTTTTGATACCAGTGGAAATGTT